>JAOWBL010004679.1:0-10919 GCA_028564865.1 Zenarchopterus dispar | reverse complement strand
AAGGCAGGGGAGGTCAACTGAACAGAAAAGACCTTCAAAATAAAAGACATGAACAAACCAAACCTGAGCCCATGACACATATTTTCTTAGCTGACCCATTACATTATTTCCACTGACAGTAAAGAGTCACAGTCGCTTTTTGTCTCACTGACTTTTTAACCTAATGATTCTAACTGCACTAATATATTGATAATAATAATATTTTTAATGATTTAGTGTTGATTATTATTATTATTATAATTATTATTATTAAGTTTGTCTGAGTGCAAATTATCCAGACTAATATCAACTTGCACTCTTTTGTACACACACACACACACAATACTTCCCTGCTGTTATCCCTCCCGTCATCTTGTGCTGTAATCAATATGATACTCCTGCTTCTCTTAGACTGAGTAGCCACTGAGCCACATATTTCGAGGGAGGGATAGTATTGTATAATATTTTTGAATGTATAGGCTGTTGGTGTTTTTGTTGTATTCGTGCTACTCTCCTCCTTCCCAGAAGGGGCGTGAGGGTGGTGGGATTGGTGCTGGGGGGCTGGGGTGGTTGCTGTTTCCATCTGCTGCCTGTGTGTGGGGGTCGGCAAGCAGGAGGGAGTAGCCTATGCATCGGGGCGGGCGTGGGCTGCTCTCCTCTGCTGGGGTGGTGTATGGCTAGTGGGGATCCGACAAACTCCTCTGCTGGCTGTCTTGTTTAGGGCCGCTTCGAGTGCCTTGTCTGTGCCTGGGGGTGGGTCTGGGCAGGCCTTGGTCCCTGGGGTTTACCCAGTGTGGGGATCAGTCCAAATAAAACCAGTTGTGTTGTTTTCATTTAAGAAGAGTTGCTTTAAAGTTTTACACTTCTGGCCCCTTGTGCACTCTAATCCCCCTTTCTCAAAGTTTTGTACACTCACATTTAGATAATGTAGGGTTATTCTGTCATAATCAATGTCACCCTTTTACAATTGGAGGCTGGAAATAAAAAACGGAAGAAGATAAAAAGGGATTGGGAGTCCCAGGGTGACTGGGTCTAATTGAAATGAATTCTGAGTAAAGCAGTGACTTTAATGACATTTGGAATCCAGGACTGCAATAATGACATGGAGAGACCCCTGAGGGAGAGCTGCACTTTAAAAAGCCAGAGAGATGGAGGGAAGTGGGATGGAAAAAAACATACAGAGCAGAGGATGACATAGATGGGGGAAAACAAAGTAAGAGGGTGGAGAGGTGAAATTTATGGAGAAGGTGTTTATAAAGCAGAGATGGAGATAGAGAGGGACATATAAGAAGAGTTTAACATTGGACAGAGAAAAGCAGACTTTAAAAAGACACTCAGGGAGAGGACAAAGTCCTTTTTCATCAAGTAACAGCCTGATAAAAAGGACTTCCCTTTTTTTTTAGCTAATTTCTCAGAATGCATGACAATGTGGGTAGGTCAGCTTTCTGAAGTCAAACCAACTGAAGCCTCACCACCAGAAAATATGATACAGCCCTGTTATGTCATTAAATATTAATAACCTAATGACATATTTATGAGGCTAAAATCTAATATTGCTTTTCTGTGAAAAGTACTATATCACCACATGGTCTCTGGTGGAGTTGCATTAAAACACTGGAGGATTATGAATCAATTTAAAGACCCAAACCATTCTTTTAAGGAGGCAAAATGGATGACATGTCTCCATAAAGAGATGTTTTCCTCAAATCTCAGTTTGTCCACATAGATGATGAGAGAGAGCAGTTTTTTATTTATTTAATTTTCTTTTCCTTGCAGCCATGTGATAAAGAAACAAAATTCTCCTTCTTTTATAAACCAAGATACAGCAGATGTTGACAGACTTTGTTGGCCCACCAACCCCCCCCCCCCCCCCCCAAAAAAAAAAAAAAAAAAAAAAAAAGACGAGACATTTGGACTTTTGCTAGCCCAATATTTACTGTCCTTCTCCTATCACCAAAACAAAAGGTATTTAGTTCAGTCTTTCAGTTCACTTTATTTGTGTGGCACCAATGCAAAATAATAATCATTTAAAAGCATTTTAAAGCAAACAAGTTCAATTTAGTCCAAATAGAGATCTTTATTTTTCTTAAAAATTATAGCTTTTCTTTCACTTGTCAATGAATTCTATTATGGCTTAGATATCTGACATAGTTAAATTGTAAATAATATTCCAGCTGAATTTTGGAAGGAGACAATGATCTGTAAAAGAGTTTTACAAATCAGAACATCCTGCTGTTCATCTTGAGTTCATGATCCACTACCAATGACTGCAAGGTGTCGAGGTCCTTTAGAGTCCAGAAAAAAACCCAAACCACCAACCCTCCACCACTGTCTTTGAGGTTGTAGCCAACATGCTTCTGCATGATATAAATGGAATAATAAATGCATACATTTTTCAGACATAAAATTGGTTCAGATTTGAATTGCACATCGTGTTCTTGGTCTTAGATAAAGATTTTGTTTAAATCCATGTGAAGTTTAGAACTACTAACATTTTCAGGATTTCTGAAACACATATAGTTTACACACAAATTTGTTTTGCTTTCATTTCAAAAATGAGTTGAGTGGAACATAAAGTCCTCTGTAGACCAGTTCTAGAGAAAAAAGTGAGGACATCTGGTGGACTGCTGAAGATTAACTGAAACTGGGTCATGTGACAGGAAATGATCCCCAACACAGACAGAAAACCTACATCAGAATGATGAAAAATACAAGAATCAAGGTTTTGGAATGACCTGATCCAAGTCCAGACCTGAACCTGAACCTGATTGAGATGCTGTGGTGGGACCTTCAGAGAGCTGTGTAGAAATAAATGTCCAAAAACCTCAATGACCTGAAGCAACGTCGGAGGGAGGAATGGATCAGTGTTTCTCCACAACCATGAGACATTGATGAAGTCAGACAGGACTCCAAAGTATTGCTGCTGAATGTGGATCTACAGCTGTTCCAGCATGAGGGCACTCAGTTAAAAAAAATGGCTCTGTGAAAAAAAAAAAAAAAATGTGTTGACTAATATTAGGAGCCTCGTCAACCAGATGATTTTCATTATACTTTTACTGAACTAAACATGTGGGGTACTAACTTTTCTGTACAACTGTACATTCAGATCAGAAGAGGAAGTCTGAATTACAGTGAACACCTGCAGCCTTTTTCAGCCTGAGCTGATTTTGCTGAAGGCTCTGGTTTGATGAGCTGTGTTTTCTGAGACATGCGGTTCCTCCCTTCTTTCTTTAGCTGTCTGAATCATAGAAAAGAGTTCTGCAGTGATCAGATTTGATGCTGCATTTGCTTACGGCATCATGTGTAGGAACTCATTCAGAAAGTAAAAGTGACCTTTTGTTTTCAGAACAGAGAAATCCACTGACAACTGACAGGTGATACGCAGACAACAAGCATGTTTCTGTATTAACAGCTCATCTTTTATGGGGCAAAATGAGAAGACAAGGAAGCCCCTGTTCAAGTCCTAATTGCTGACAGTTAATCATTGTTGCCAGTGTGTCTGGAGACTGGGCAAATGTTGCTTCAGGGGGAAATTAGAATGTGATTGTACAATTGCGGTCGCAACAAAAGTCAGGCATCAAATTAAAGATAAGAGGAAGTAGTGTGGGGATTTCACTGCACCCGATTCATTAAATCCTTTAGTTCGACACAGAAACCAATACTCATGGGGAGAGCGTTTCAGGAGCTTTGGTTAAAGGGGGATACCACTTAATATCTAAACTCCCACATCACTGCCAGCTCTTTAATTGATATCAGAGCATCAACTCTCGAATGGAAACGTGTCCCAGCCCCAGATGTTACAGCTTGTGTCCTTGTGGGGGATGAAGATGGAAACGTCTTAGATGTCAGTTTTCTGTGGGGAATGAGACTTGTTCAGAATGAGGATGTGTGTGGGTTGGAGGTGATTCACCACAGGTTTCCATTTATGTACAACATTTAAACAACTGTGCCAATAAAACCAGAAATCTGACAGAAGAAATCTTTCACAGAGCTCAGAACCTTTGATCAGATTAGATGTGCTTTGAGAGGAAATTTTCGAAAAGTCTGCTTGTTTTACCCAGCTGAAAGATAAGTCCTCTCTTCCCTAAATACCTCTCGTTGGATTCAAATTAGGAACTACATCTACCACTCGGTACCTGACTTTGAACAATGCACTGTGTTTTTTTTTTCCATGTTTGAAATATGTCAAGTGTGTCTGTGTTTTGTAAAAATGAGCTCTAAGGTCTCATAATGACAAAAATATTTATGTCACTCCTCATTTATAGAAAGTCCCCATGTGGTCAGAAGCAGCAGATTTTGTTCGTACCAATGAAAACATTATCTTCAATGCCAGAAGGTATAAATGAATACACCTATGCTGAATTGGGTTGAATTGTAACCAAATTAAATTTACTCCTGTGTAAAGGGATGACTTTTGTTGTTAATTGCTGCTTTACAAAAATTTAATTGAACTGGAGCGTGTCTTCTGATGAATTTCTTCAAGTTCACTGATGACATCCCTGTAATGTCAAGGGGCCTTAATAGAATCCTTTCTGGCAAATTTCTCTAAAAAGTGAACCTTCTTGGTCTACATCAAGCTTGATGCCCTGTCCCTATGATAAATAAACACATATTTGGAGTAAAATCAGTGACACACCCTGTTACATTTGTGAAAGCTGTCTTTATTGTCATTAAAGCGAGTGGTGATATTCTTTACTTGTCATTGTCCTTCTCCTGCTTCTTCAGCAAAAAGCACACTTATGAGAGCGGAGTGGCTGATTGGATATGTTGTCCGTTAATCAACACCAATCAAAAACATCCTCATGAAATGAGGTACTTCTTCAATAAACACTCAAAGTTCTAGGAAGGTTGTTCCTCATCTGGCTGATTGGGTAGCTTGACTGTTTCCTGACAAACTTTATGCAAATGAAATGATAAAAGTACAGAAACATACTTGATACATGGCCAGATTCCAAATGCAGCAAAATCCACAGAGCTCTACACAGCATGCTTGCAGCAAAATGCCAAAAAAAGTTTAAAGAAAAAGAAAAGAAAAGAAAAAAAGCAATGAGTCACGACTTAAATCATTTTTATAAGTGGATAAATTTAAAGCTGTGAACTTCTAAGTGTGATACAACTGTGATGAACTGAAAAATAGCTGAAGGAAGATGTCTTTGAATCATCTTTTACTCTGAAACAAACCAAGTTAAAGGCTGACTGCAAGATAAAATGTTAGTATTAGAGTCCCTTTTAATACACCAAGTAACACAAAAAGAAAGAAGAAATATTGGTGCATTTGTTTGATCTGTTCTAGTCCATCAGTTCTGCTTTAAATTGTTTTTTGGACTTATTTATCTTATCTGATCTTATTTATGATGGACTATCATCTTAGACATGACCAGGTGTTCTAAAACAGGTTGAACCTATGTTCTAGTGTTTCCATATGCAAATGACTTGGTTTTCACGTCCTCACATTGCTTCCTTCTGATTTTTTTTTTCTAACATCGGCTCCCTCTGATGTCACAAAGGGCTGGGTTTGCAAATATGACTTTGGTTGTGAAGTCTGCTGATGATGGTTGACTGCTGTGTTTTTCAGATCCAGCAGTGAATGCTTTTAGATTTTGGAGACATTTCACACAGGACCATTTCATGAATGAGTACACTGTTGGATTTGCTGGAAGACCAAAGCTGAAAGGTGGTGTTGATCCAACTAGTGATGTCAAACTAGGTTCCTTTACGGTATCAAGATCTGTTCTGATCACCATGACTCTGAGTCAGATCTAACAAGTCCTTCCATAGCTCTCAAATCCATATGAAAAAACATATAGACTCATGCCAGTAAAACAAGTGTATAATGTCTCCAAATACAAACAGAACAGGGGGTGGGGATGGTATGTGATTGACCAGAATGGATGTGATTCCCAAAAGCTGGTGAATGTGGTGTTTCCAAACCTGGTGGGACCCAGGTTTAGACAAAAGATCATCATTTAGACAAAAATTACATAGCAATAACAAAAACAGGTTTGTCTTGCAATATATGTTTTTTTTTTCAAATACTTTCTCTATCAGGTCTGTTTTCTTTTTGCCTTTTCAGTTTCCACTACCTGAAGAGTCCTGGAAACACAACACAGGCATTTTATAAGTGGTTAAATTTCTAACTCTGGAACTAGTGATTGATGAATCTCTGCTGATCAGGGTGATTAACCCAGTACTGTGGGACTCAGGATTCCCAAATCCCAGGGTCTAAAGGTCCTGTCACACCTCGACAATTTAGACAGCTTATGCCAACTCATGAAAATGTGTCCAATACACTGGCATGTCTTAAATAAGTTATGGGTAGGTTTTACATAGGTTAAAAGCAGGATGAAACATGCTGGCGTAGGTCATAGTACAGTAAGGTTTTCAAAAAATTTTCTCTGTGTACAAAATCTCTTGACTTATACCAGCGTAAGGAGCATATGTCCCACATATGTGAGCCATAAGTTATGTGATTCTTGACATCCATTCACACCCACCACCTCAAGGCACTTTGGTTAACAGTTGGCTGTTAGGCTTTTACCCTTGGGGTTGGGTTTTTATGGTTTTCACCCATTGTTTTTGCTGGAATGGTTTCATCAGCTAATTGGAAATGGGACCTCACACACCTGCCTCCCATCCGCTCATTACCCTGCAGTCTATAAAGGAGCAGGGCTACTCCAACTTAGTCTGCTATCTCTCAGTAGTGTACCCTGACCACGCAGTAGTCAAGACTAGTTTTGGTGTGTTTCATGATCTGCTTTGTACCATTCTGCTTTGGTTTCTGCTAATCTGACCTTCATCTTTTCTCATTAAAGTATTCCTTGGACAAAAGGAATTCCTTGGTTTGGAACTTTGTGGAACATGTATGACCAGCTCATGATGGAAATCTGTGAAGGCTACAGATGCAGCCCTGCTGATGCCGGTGACGATGCCCAAGAGGCATTGGAACCTTCATCATCTCCATCAGAGTGTGAGGGTGTGGTTGATGATGGATACTCTTACCAGGAGTCTTCTAGGCAATTTCTTCAGTGTTTTTAGCCTGAGGGTGATGCCTTCTTCAATGTCTAGTGCAGCTTCAGGTGGCAGCATTTTAATAGGCTACAACAGGTGATTGTCTACGATGCGTGGCATGTGCTATGGATCATTGAAAAAAATAATTTTAGGAGAAAGGACAAGACATGGTAAGAAATATGTCTTTAAGAGTTGATTACCACATGAGGTAATCGCAAAACCTTCAGGTGAAGTTGTAACCTGATGAGTCCAGCCGAGCAGGCAGCACTCCAGAATGATCCACTTCTAAAATGTTCTCATTGGGACCTGAGGACAACCTGTGGACAGAGCAAAACCGAAGTGAAGTTGGTGATTCTGCTCCCAGTGAAACTCAGGGGTACATGGAGAGAAAATCAGATTGTGGCAAATTAATGCCCAAATCCCATTAATTTCAAAGGTTTCACATATTTGTTGCAAGTGAAAGTATAAAGGATTGTGTTCTGCATGAATCTGCATATTTTGTTGTTTGGTTTAGTGGGATCTAAAGTTAGCTGTGTCCATTAAAGCAGTAATATTGACTAAGAAGACCCCAACAAGATCAACTTGTTGTTTTTTAAATTGTAGTAATCAGTTACAGCATTAAAGCAGGATACATTTAGTCATTGTCTTTACATAGATGCTAAAACCGAGAAGAAAGGCAGGTCTCTCCATTAACATATATTGTAGGTGGAATACTGAAAAGCGTCTGCTCTTAACCCAGTCGAAGGCCATTCTGCTATCTTAAGACATTGTAATTCTTTTGGTAGCTTTCCAGGCTTCAGGAAAGCTTTTTAAAACATCTAACCTTGAAGGTTTGTGGAGACTGACTGAGAGCAGATTAAAGCATTGTGACTGAAAATGATGTGATTTCTGAGACAGACTGCATCCATTTGATACAACAGATGGACACATGAAGAACATCATTAGACTGAGTACAGTTAGAAATGTATATTTACGAAACGGTGTGTACTTTTGTTAATACGCCTGCTCTCGAAAAAATATCTCAAAAAGATAACTTTAGATCATTCACATTTCAGATTAAAATGTGGATTGTATGTTTTCTAAAGATAATCTGCACTTTAAAAGGGACCTATTAATTTTTAAAAATCCCTTTTAAGAATCAATCATAAAAATTTGGTATCTACCTGTCCACAAGAAGATCTTATTAAACCACTCGGTCTGCGAGCATGCTGCCCCAGTCATGACGATTAGGAGTAACTGAGCCATTGAGATTCTGATTCTGTTTTTTGTCATTTGCACCAGCACTACATTATAAGAAACCCAAAGGGACCGCGCCATGACAGGCAGGGGCCAGAGCCAGAACCCCGGGCCCAGGGCCGCAACCGGTAGCCCCAACACAGGCCCCCAAAACCCCCACGCCCAATCCACAGTGCGGGGGCCCCACAGACCAGCTGACCCATGAACCATCAGCTCACGCGCCCCCGCAGCAGCACCTCAACCCCCCCACCGACACTAGCTGACGGCAGACCAGAGGGAGAGAGGGAGAGTGAAAGGAGTAGGTGAGGGGAGAAGGAAAGGAGAACGGGAGCAACGCAACCAGCACCGAGGAGGGCCCAGATGTCCACCGCCCAGCCCCCACTGCCCGTGCCCAAACACAACGGCAGTAAACAAAACAACCATGTCCTGAGGATGGCACCGGAGGCGGCCAGACGGCATCCCCACCACCAGGATGCACCAGCCAGAAACAACCCAACAGACCACCCAGCAGCCCCCCAAGG
This sequence comes from Zenarchopterus dispar, assembly GCA_028564865.1. NCBI lineage: Eukaryota > Metazoa > Chordata > Actinopteri > Beloniformes > Zenarchopteridae > Zenarchopterus > Zenarchopterus dispar. The sequence goes on along the minus strand of JAOWBL010004679.1, from coordinate 2,175 downwards.
CCCGCCCAAGCACCAAGTCCACCACCCGAGGTGTGCCAGGGCCCCCACACAAGCCCCCGAGGACCCCGCCATGGGAATCCCCGAACTGCGAACACACGCACCCACCACCCGGAGCCCACCAAGGACCCCCCGCAACCCCACCCAGCCGAGCAGGGCACAATCATCCCTCCGTCGTTGAGCCATCCCACCTCTATCCAAGTTGCATAGAGGTGGGTTTTATTATAATTTTTTTTTAAATAATGTATTTATTAATTTTTTTAAAATACTTTTTTTTTTTAAATAAAAATTATTATTATTTTTATTATTATTTTATAACTCCCCCTCTTTTTCTTTCCAATTAAAAACTTAAAGTTTATGTATGTAGGTGCAGTAAAAACAGAGAGATGTGATGTGTAGAGTGGAAGGTCCCAGCAACCAAAACTCTCGCTGATGTGAAGATTTTTTTTATGTTTGTGTGTGCATGTGTGTGTGCGTCTGTGTGGGGCAGAGAAGGGAGTCATGTCAGGAGGTAGGAGGGCCCACCCCCACCGGGAGGGCCTGGGGAGAACCCCAGGGGCCCAGGAAGTCAGCACGTGCATCCCCAGACAAGAGACCCCGCAGCAGAGCCCCAGAGACAGGCAGGGTCCAGACACGTCCCCAGCCGCAGACCAGACACCCGGAGTGACACCGAAGAAGCCCACCGGGCAGAGAAGTGCGCCGGATCCCCTCCAGCCAGTAACCACCCCAGCGGAGGGGAGCACACCATACCCGCCACAATGCTGTCCCCAGCACAGGCCCCCCCACCCCTGCCTGCCACCGCCGCTGCCCCAAGCACGGATAGCAGATGGAGGCGGCAGCCACTGAACCCCTCCTGGCACTAAGTCCCGCCACCCCCGCCTCCCACCAACCACCACCACCATCCCCCAGTCCTCCACCCCAAGCCCCCCGCCTGGCGATAGCCAGGAGCGGCGGCGGGACAGCCACCGCCTCCGGGAAAGCAACACTGGGCAGCAGTACACGGAGCCTGTAGGCCCAGGCAACCCCCCACCATGGACCAGAGCACGCTAGCCATGAGGGCCCAGTGAAGACCAGCCTGACCCCACCACAGCCCCAGGACACCACCCCCGGCCCCCGCCACCAGAACGCAACCCAGAGGGGAGGACCCCCGGAACTGCGGACACCAACCCGTGTCACCCCCACCAAGAGAGAGGCGAACCAGAAGACCCAGCTCACCAGAGGAGCAGGACCAACAGAAGGCTTCTGGGAAGAAGGAGAAGAGTAACTCAATAACAACAATAAAACAGTAACACATGCAAGTAACTTATATATTTGATACATAATACTAATAATACACAATAATGACCCTACCTAAAAATATGTGGCTCAATGGATCCTTGGTCAAAACAAAGCAGGAGTATCAGAATGGTTACAGCATAGATGTGTTTTATGTGTGAGTGTACCAGAATGTGCATGGAGATATTAGTCTAGATAGTTGGCACACAAACATACTGACGAGGGGATTATAGCAAATAATCCCCAAATTATAGCAAAATTATAGGAAAATAACTCCCTCAAAAAGCATGAACATGTTTCTTCATTGCTAAACTAGTTTGGGTTCTTGTGAAGTTTTTTTGTTGCATTTTGTTGCACTAATATATTGATAATAATGAAGAATTCTCATTATTATCAATATATTAGTGCTGTTATTGTGTTAAAAAGTCAGTGAAAGCTGCCCAACGGGATTGTGGTTCAGTCGTGTCAGTTGAATGAACTAATGGGTTAGCTAAAGATATGTGTTCAATTAACAAGCTTTTTCCAGAAAAATAGATGTATGTTGTTCTTTGATTTCCAATTCATGAAGACAGTTTTCTTAGCAACAGTTAGGGCTATTAGGAGAAATTTACTCTTGATTGTGTCCAGATTGAGTTCTGATAGATCTGATAGATATCCTAATCAGCAAAGCAAGGGATATAATGGAATGAGGCAGCCCAAGAATTGAGATAGAGTTTCAGTGACTTCTTCCCAAAAACGTTTAACAGGTATGCAGTTCCAGGTAGCATGAATATATGTGTCAGGAGTGTTTTGTGAACAATATGGGCAGATTTCTAAAGCAAACCCAATTTTAGACATTTTTTGTCTTGTGTAATGATACCTGTGGAGAGTTTTATACTGAATGGTTTGTAAGTTAACATTTTT
>JAOWBL010004678.1:0-10924 GCA_028564865.1 Zenarchopterus dispar | reverse complement strand
CACACACACACACACACACACACACACACACACACACACACACACACACACACACACACACACACACAAAGAAAAAAGAAAGAAACCCACTAAATGCAGTTTCCCTGCTCCAATTCTGAGTGGTGCTGTCCATGGTGCTAAAACCAGTCTCGTGGTAGCACAACCTGCTTTCACAATAACTGTCTGAGGTGACATCTATCTGATTGTTTTTCCTGTTGTCTGACCAATACCTAGATTTTTTACAGGGCTGTGTGGACAAAAAAAGCTTATAAATTTGAAATTTTACGGATCCAAATTATGGAACTTCACTTCAATATGCGCCATGTGGCCAGGAGACATGAATGAGAATGGACAGATCAGAATTCATGCAGCTTTTTTCCCCATACACATGTGCTAAACCCTGCCCATCATTTTTGCATTAAACCAGATCTTTAGCAAATCTGTATTGCTGTGGAATTGGACAATGTGGTTGGTAGCATGAACATAAACTATATCATGCAGGAATGTTCTTACATTCCCCACTTTTCATCTTCCCAGATTTCTTTCCTGCCATCTGTTCTTCTCTTAGTCCTCCTCCTCCTCCACCATGCTTTCATATCCCACCACATGATTTTCCCCACTGTTCCTGTTCTTGGTTTTATGCTGTTGTGCTGTGTCTCGCTTACACGCACCATATGTCTTCATTCCACTTTCCCTGATATCTACTCTTCAGCTCTAGTATCAAGTTTGCTGAGGGAAAACTTTATAAAAAAAAGAAAGGAATAGTTCCCATCTGGATATCTTTCATTCATTTTATCAGTCTGCTTTTCATCCGTACTGTAACGACAGAAGATTTGTGTATGCATGTGACTCGAAGCCTGAATGTTTCTACACATATTGTTGCACCATTTCCAGAATAACGTGTATGCTAAGCATTATCAGCCTTATATCTGTGTTTTTAGGGGTTAGTGTGTGTATGTGTGTGAGCAGAAAGGATGACTGTCCTTAGGGCAGCTCTCCACACCAGAACGAGAGCAGCTGACCAGCTGTCCCCCTCGCAGCTAGCAGCATGTTGTCTCTTCTATCACTGTTTCTATCCTTCCTTCCTCACTCTTTATTAAATACTTCCCCCCTTTTCACCCCATCTCTTACTCATCATACGTACCACTTTATTGCTGTTTTTACTTTTCTTTTCCCACACTTTTTCCATACCTGCCACAGCTCTGACTGTCTCATCCGGTCTCTCCTTTCACATCCGCTGCCTTCTTTTTTTATAGTTTATCCCTTTCTTTGTCATAGCTGGGTCCCTTTTAACCTAATTTTATCCTCAGCTCTTCCCTTCTGTCTTTTTTCCATTCCCTGTGCCGTTTTTTAAAATAAAAGTAAAGGTAGAGCCAAATACTAAGACCACACACACCTGTTCTCACCAAATATAGAGTATTTTGATACTTGTTAGAGCCAAAACAAGAAGGAAGATTAATGGCAGTGACTGTATCCTGTGATGGAAGTCTTCTGCAGCTGCTGTCATGTATTATCAGTCTTTCTTGGTCCTAAACTTAGTCCAGAAGGCTAGTAATTTGTTAAACATCCAACAGAATTTTGAATTTGTTTGCAAATGTTGACATTAAGGTGATGTGATCCCAGCAAGCATCTTGCAGATCACACTGGACCATTAATATAACAGGTTTGCTGTCTTGAAGATCTTAAACAATCACTTCTACATTCCTACAGATTATAAGATATTTAGATATATTTATTTAGTTCCTGTATTATGGTGGACAAACACAGAAAAACAGCATTTTTCTTTTTGTTTGAATGGAAACTGCAGCTTTTTGTTATATCTTTGCTCAATTACTTCTGTCTGTCTGTTTGCCCTTCAGCTTCTCCTCTCGTTATTTTCTCCACAAAAAAAAAAAAGCTTCTCATTTTTCCAATTCAGTCACGATATTAGACCTTGACTGCTCCCTCACTTCCTACTTCCTGTCAACTTCAGACTCAGATTCTACTTTTGCATCTTGGCTTCATCTCTTGTATTTTATTAAAAATGTATGTACCTTAAAAATGAGCACAAGTGAGAAGGGAAAAGGGCACACGAGATGAGAAGATTTTATTTCTTTTTTGGCAGCTGACTTTGTCAGAAAGAGACTCAGAACTTGTTTGTGTTTCTTCCTAATCAGTTGCACTCTTGCTTTGCATGCTCTGTACTTGCAGAGCTACAGCCTGGTATACACATAGAGGACTTTACATGTAACATACATGTCTGCTGAATGCATAATTGTTATTTCAACCGGACCTTGATATTTTGTTTTTATTGCCGTTTTTGGTTTTGGTCATTTAAATGATCCATCTTTCTTGAAATGTTCTTTTTTTCTGATCAGTAAAATGCATCATCCGAGCTCCACGCAGTAACACACACTCTCAGAAAACCATATCTTAGATGTGGACATCTTTTATTCATCACATTTGGGGAGGAAAACAACTGGATGATTCGCAATTCCTGCAGTAAAGTATAGAGGTTTAGGACTTTTCCATCATTAAGTTAGAGATACTTCCCAAACATGTTGTCAAAAGTTTCTAATCTTTTTTTCAATGCTGCAGCTGCAGAACCAGTTTGTTCCACGTCTGTAGGGTTTTTGATTCTCCTCACTGTGCCCGTGTGAAATGCATGGAGCCAAAAAGGCATGGTATTTTGTCCTGCCACTGTTGTGCCTTTGCACTAACTTGAGAGGTAGCATCAAGGGATAAATGAGTGCTGTGTTGATAAATGATCCATGAAGGCATAATAGGGGTGTGATGATTACTGCCAACTCCGCAGAGGATGAAATCAGCAAGCACATCATGTGGACGGCAAGTGACGGCCTGTTGTTAGAACACGTCGGCAAAAATCCAGGAAACGAAGGGGACAAAGCCCAAACGGCAAACCAGCTAAATGCACCAGAAAAACAAAACACTACCAGATATGTGACCACAGTGGTCAGAGACACTGTGGACTGGCTATACTACTGAATTTGTCATTCGGTTAGGGGGGCTTCCCTCTCCGCTGAACTCTGTCGTCCTGCCGATCAACCTGGAGGAGTCACCACCTCCTGAGGTCAATACTGCTGTGTCCTAGTGTAGCAACCAGTTAGAAACTTTAATCGATGTTAGCGTTTATTCAAACTTGTGCTCTGCTCACTTTGCACAGTCAGTGGACAGAGACATGAAGGACTTGCTGCTGACCGTGGACCGCAAAGATGAGGAACAGGACCACTTTAAAACTGTTGTGAAAGGCCATATTGAGGGAGCAATATTCCACATTCAGGGGATCACTGTGAATGCATAGTGCCATAGTCTCTATGTGAAAGCAACATGTGGTAGTGGGTTTTTTCTGAGTACTTTTCATGTGTGCCTTGTCCCACAGTACAAAACATTTTTGATTAGTGATTCTGCATTGATGAGTGGGTGTGAGCACGTATGGTTGCTCATGGTGTTTCTCTCTCTGATGGACTGTGTGATGACAGCTTGGAAAGACTCCAGTCCTCCCATGACCCTGAACAGGATGAAGCGGGTATGGAAAATGGATGGATGGCTGAATGGATAAGTACTTTTGAACAACAAGTTAGCACAGTTCTCCATTGAACTTCTGTCCTTTGAGATTAGCGACAAAGCCGACTTGTGGTCTGGTGCAGAAAATGAGATGTACTATAATTCCTTTCCTGATTGAGTTTGAGCAAAAACCTCCATCCAGTAACATTGGAGCGCTTTTTCTTGGATTTCCAGTGACAAACTAAACTAACCATGTAACCTACTTCAGTTCGATGAAAATGTAAGCCTGTATGTGATTCAATCTTCGATCAAACATAATTACTTAAGTACAGGACTTTGCATGCAACAGACAATAGTCATCAGAATGGGCAGGTCAAAAAAAGCAAAAAAAAAAAAAAATGGAAATCAATATCAGCAGAGGAAGGTTTTAGTATTACGAGATGTCATAATGGAAGTTAAAGAAAAATACAATCACATAAACTCAGCTCCATAAAGCCAAGACATAATTACAACTGTTCAAACACAAGGGATAATTCCTTTCACTCCCATAAAAATGATCATTTACTGCAGTTTGTATCTTACTGTCCGCACAAAGGACAGTCTGAAAGGCTTATCTGCAATTTTTGTCCTCCTTTTCAGTGCTTTAGAAAGATATTGAGGGAATGTAAAAATATTATCAGAAAGGTGCTGAATTAAATCTCCTCTCCTGACATGTACCTTTTTTAATTCACTGTCTTGATAAATCCTTTCATCTTCACTCATATCTCTTTTTGTTTGAATCTGGAGCAGTAATGTGTTAAATATTAAATGTGCTCACTCCTCACATGTGTAATCTTTCTTGAATAAAGTTTTCACTGTCGGATTTTGTCAGGGTTGAGGTACATTTACACACACTTTTGACAAGCTACAGCTCAATTTGGCTGTTCATGTCTTTGTCCCACTACACATGGAAGTGAAGGACTGATTTACGGACCGACACATTCCCCTCTGCTACAATAGGTGGTGACATGACTGCTTTCAGCTTGTTAGTGTTGAGCTTTTGGGTTGATCTATCATGCCAACAGACCTCTGGTTTAGGAACAGTGGCTGAACTGGAGTCCAGGATTCAGACTTGAATCAAGCTTTGAGATCCAGTTCTGAGGACTTGTAACTTGACTCTGTTTTTATCACCGCTGACTTGGACTTAGACTTGCAAATCAGACAGATGTACTCGCACTTTTATTCAACAGACCATAACGATTCGGTAGAAGATAAAAGCGGCACTAGTATTCCTTTCATGGGAGCAGCACATTTCTATATCCCGTCAGTTCATGTCACACGTCATACCTAGGAACCAGCTCATGTCAGAAAAAGTTACACTGCTGTTAAAAGAATTCATCAAGTTCCACAATAAGGTTATAGAGAGGGCAGAGAAAACTGTCTTTAAGGCTGTGAGGGGATAAGTCGCTGACTGTAGTTAAAACTCACTTTTGTTCTCTTGTTTCTGAGGCTGCTGCTGTGCAGAGCTAAAGCTGCAGCTGCTTCCTGCTAAAGTTAAAATCAGGTTCACGCTGTAACGTTTGCAGAAACACTTTGTCAGTTGGCGCTAGCCACCATCAAGTCGTCCTGTTGGGCTTTTTCATTAAACTGTTTATGTGTCTAAAACAACAGACAGCTTTTTAAATGAAATAATGCAGGGTCGAATAAAGTGGACTGGACTTGTACTTGGCTTGGGTTAATGGTGAAGTGGGCATGGACTTGAACACTGGGGAGTCTAAACTGGACTTGGACTTAAAGTTTGGTTACTCAAGGACAGAACTAGGTTTTAAGCTTTTAATAGCAACACTTTTTCCCACTGAGCAATCAAACTAACTAACATACATGCCACAAATAATATAACTATAAATGTAAACTGTCTGACTTGTAGACTTCACCACAAATGTGTTTTTCATTAATAAATGATTTCCATGTTGGCAGAAACACAAGGTAGTCTTGCTCAATGCTTCACCTCTTTAATAATATATTAAATCTGATTTAATAATATATTAAATCAGTTCACAGTGGATCGGTTCATGTCAAATGGAGCAAAACTGTTCGACCCAACATGCCACAGATTGTGGGACCTCAGTTGGTCAGGCCCGTCATTACCACTTGTAGTTAAATCTTTTTCTCTTCTCTGTATCAGCTTCTTCCAGTAGTTCAGGGTCCGAGCCTGAGACGGTAACTGTGGGAGAACAAGTGGGCCACTTAAACGTTTACATGCAGGTACTGACTCAGTTTTAACAGCTTTATCTGGTTGTGTTGGTCCAACTTTATAAAGTTCAGTCTAGTTTGATGTCACTTGAACTCAGATGTATTTAAAACAACAATTTCAGGTGGGATTATATATTTTTCTCATTTATTTCTAATGCCATAATGACTGCCATTCACAAAAACAGGCTGCTTTTTAAAACATTTTAAATCTACAGTCCATTGACGTTTGTGCCACGGTTATCAACGCCGAGGTGAATTCAAAAACGAACCCATTCTTCTTTTTCAATCAGCTTCAGTCAGATAGATATGAGGCCTGTGCTGCAAAGTACTTCCACTCTGGTTCTTAAACATCTATTACCATCTATCTATCAGGTTTTCTCTTTTTTTTTCCTGTATCCTCCCCCTTCTCGTTGTTTTCCCCTCTCTCTCTCCTTCTAAGTGGCCTAGAGGATTAAATGTGTTTAATTAAGAGGTGATTATTTATGACGGCTGACACAGCAGGATCAAGATGACTTCATCCTTTCTCTGTGACTCTTATCACCATGCGCCCATCCCCCGTCATCATCACCACCATCACTGTACATGCACACACAAACATGCAGACTCTGATGGTTTTAATCTGCCTAACACACACACAGACACACACACATCACCCCTCATATTTCCGCCTTGTTCACACCCTCCCCTCAATTACTTCCTCACTCTTTATTATGTTTTTAATCCGATTTTAATTGTAAAGGAAACGTGCCATGGACACAGGAGAATGTATGGACCTACTGTACGTCCACTGGCTCACCGATACGCCTCTTCACATCATGTTTGCATCGATACTGTTGTTTCAGTAAAGGTTAAGGGATAATTCAGAAGCTCTGAGCCTGTCTCAGGTATTCTTGAAGTTGTGACACACTACAGCTTATTATCCGAGCGGTTGATTTCTGAAGCATTTTTGGAAGTCATTTGAAGGCTGTAACTATGAGGAGAACTGGACAAATCCTCTCTGACATCACCTTTGAAGCTATTTCTTTTCAGGATATGGTGGACAGCATGTTGGCAGGAGTTGCCTCCACCCAACCCCAGTCAATCCTAAAATGGTTAAAAGGGAGGAGTAAACCAGAGTGACAGATTAAAAAAAAGCAAAAAACATGCCCAGCTTTACTCCGCAAGCTACCTATTTCAGCTTAACTTAGCTCATGTAGCTAAGTAACTACTTATTTATTTATTGTTTATTTAATGGGGACTACACACATTACATATATGGTACCATCCAGAGAAGCAATACAAGCTAATTCGTTTCTGGAAACAGGGGAGTTAATAGTGCAGGTCAGTTGACTGTGAAGCCTACCATCTAAAATTACATTTTTAAAACATTTAAAATACAAAGCATCCCAAAAATGAAAAGGCACTTGTCGGATGGATCTGATCACTATGGTTAATGTGTTTTCATAAGTTGAAATAAAATAGAATAAAAACACCACAGCATTACCGACACACCTGATCATCCTCCAGCTGTGTTTTTAAACTCAATTTAAAATGCTGCAAAGTGCTACTTTCTCTTGATAATTCCACTTCTCTGTAGCTTAGACTGAGAGTTTAGTTCTGTGTAAAAGATGCAGCTCTAAAGTTAAAACAGTTTCCTCTGGTGGAGGCTCGGGTCGGTCTAATGCCTGCTTCATTCTACCTTACCTTCATTCTGATTCAGTCAGTCCTTGTTTCAGATGTCATTGAGGTAAAGACGACCTAAATGAAGACTGCCAGAGCCAAAAAGAGCTCTGAAACTCTTCCCAAGCTCCATCAGAGCTGCACGTTGCTAACCAAGCCTTGATCCTTCAAAGTCTTGAGCGGTATGGGGAAGAGGGCGGCTCACCTGGGGCAAACTAGTCTTCACCAGTCACGCCTTGCAGCCTTTTAGAAACCAACCCAGTGCGAGCCATGGCAGTCCATTAGTACGGTTAACAACAAAAGCGTATCTCTAAAATATGAGTGATTACTCTCTCTTTGTTTTTAATTCTCATCTCAGATAACAAATTCACCAGAAGCAAATAAAATGATGAGTTTCATTCAAAAAGAGCGACAGCTGCATGGCAGCGATGAGTTAGACGGCAGACATAAATGCAGGTATCCAGTTAAGCTCAAATTTATTGCCACACAAACATGAGCCCTGAAACTGACATGGAAACATCCGCATCCGTTGTTTTTGATGTTTGCATGTCCACTGGTCAATTCCAGCTGATGCCACACAGAAGAAAAAAAGTGACCTCAAACTTGAGTATAAATGCAGCCACAGAATCACACTTTGATAAAAATGAGGTATGTGTCTTGTAAAACTCATCTTTTAAATGTTTGGAATCTAAAGTGGCATATTTGAACCAGAAAAATCAGAAAAAAACTTTATTTGAGGCCTATCTTTGTCTGAGCAACAGATGCAGAATCTGAAAACAGACAAATCTCAGCAAATCACACATAAATGCATCATCACTTCATTCAGCTTCCTATGATTTCCAAACCATGAGTGCAGCGGTTAATGTGTAGTCTTGTGTGCTGTTGAGGACTTGTTCCAGTCTTTATGCTGGTTGCCACGGGTATCCTTGTGTTTATGTGAATGTTCACACGGCTAGCCCAAAAAAACAGTTTTTAAAGCTTGTCTGGCTCAAACTGGAATAGATTTGTAGACAGTCTGAACAGCCAAAACAAAAAACAAAACAAAACAAAACAAAACAAAACAAAACAAAACAAAACAAAACAAAACAAAACAAAACAAAAAACAAAACAAAAACAAACACACATATACACATAAATGCAATTCCTCCAAATCAGATTTAAACCAAATGTGAATCTAGATGTGTCTTTGCCTGAACGGTCTGGTTGCTCAAATAGACTTTTAATTAGTCTTTTGCATCATTTGTGGTGTGACACACACCACAAGCACATCTTCCTGCTAACCACAGGTATGGTTCAGAGGATAAAAGCACTTCTGTTTTGACCTGTTTGGGTCAGTCTGGAGGATGAGATTTTGACTAAAAGTTTGAATAAATTGGTTTTAGGCCTGAATCTAAACACAGCTTTTGTTTACATCCAGCAAATATATCAGTGTCAGAATTCACTGGTGAAATTAATATGCATGTACTTTCGTCAGCTGAGATATTTTCGGGTTTCAGGGCCGCCATGTGTTTGTTTCTAAAAAACTAATGATATTGAAGATAAAAGAATTATCATACAAAGGAAAAAGTAAAGTGAGAAAGAAGAGGAGGATAAAAAAAGAGGATTTAAAAAAAGGAGAAAGAAGGAACAGAAAGACCAAATGGAGGCGGGACAGAAGGAAGAGAAGTGCTAATAAGCAGAGGATGAGGGGTGAAAACGAGGCCGAAATCTTGTTTCTGTCAGCAGTGGGAGGATGAAAGTGAAGGGAAGCCTTTCCGTACTGGCCTTTCTGACTGTATAAAATGATAACGTGAATACATTCAAACCTCTGGAACATGTGGTATTATTGTCAGGATGGTATATATATATATATATATGTTATAAAGCAGTGGCTGTCATATTTTATATCAAATGACTTCGTGGGTGCCATTAGTGAGAAACCTGAAGAAAATGTGTCAAATATTCATAGCAGTAAGATTTTTATTCTAAAAGCAGCTGGATGACTGTCGTACGAACTGATGAGCACAAAACTGAAGCAGCGGGGATCTTCGTCCTTTAAACATGCCATCAGTCTTGTCACAAATGAGCCCTCAGGATGAATGGCCACTAATTTAAGTCTCAATTCTCAGAAGAAGCATGGGGTTATATTGAGGAGGAACGTGTGTTTGTGTGTGTGGTCAAAGCAGAAAGAGAAAGACGCAGACAGATGGGTCACACAGTTGTCCCTCTGTGAGTTTGGAGCTGGAACAGCTAATTACATCTTAATTAAATATGACCTGCCTGTCCCCGCTCCTCCTCGTCCACAGATGACTCGTGTTTTTGTTTATCGGCACATTTTAAGATGATGCAAAGGCAAGACTGGTCTAAATTTGTCAACATGTGCTTTTATGGAGTCCATTGTATACTCGTACCACTGCAGGAACGTTTGTGGAAAGATCGAGGAGTGCTCGACTAGTCTGAAAACTTTACTCATGAGTTCAGTGAGGAATAGACTGAATGAGTTTTAACATCCAATAAATGCAAAAACCTGTCACCGTCCAAACGGTGAGTATTAAACACCTAAAAGGGATAACTCAAAGGGGAATGGTGGACTCAGGTTTTGGTCTGTCTCTAGTCAGGTGGTGAGAGGTTGAACTTGTGAGTTTCTTTCATAACGTTGACATTTACCGTCAGTGAGACTTTTTCTTTGCATTTCTGGCTTGCTCACCATTGTTGTTCACCAAACAGCTGATTCATGAGAATCGGTCCATCTGTGAGCTGCTTTCAACTCACTCCAGTTTCCTTTTCACCTTTTATGCTTCAACCTGTGTTCCAGCACACATTTCTGCTCTTCATTGTCTTTCCTGCCTACTCATTCCAGCACAGAGGCTCAGGAGGTCCCCTTATTTGATTGTCATTTCGAAAAAGGAACAACTACACCTGTATACTAGGTTCTTTGTGTTCTCGTTAGGTTCCCTCGGGTCATAAAGTTAATGACTAATACCAATTAGTGCATCAAATGTGAAAATATGTTCTTTCAAGTTGAAACGGATTGGTACATCATGATTCCAAAAGGTTAAAGTTTAAAACATGCTGACGGTGTGTTTAACACTATGTCTGCTGCGTTGACAAATGAGCCACTGAAAATAAAAATGTCCTGCAGAGTGTCATACTTCTTTGTCCCACCACAGGTAACAAATCACATTAGCATTCAGGTTCCCTTCATAGATTTAAATGAGGAACACGCCATGCTGCCTGAGAGGGTTTCCTACTCACGTCTCATCCGTGCTGAGCAGACTAGTCTACGGTTAGATAATTTAGTTGATGGTCACCAATGTGCACTTGCTGGTGATGTTTGCAGAAGAGAGCAGAGGGATCATAATTCAGTTGGGTAAGACCTGTTACGGTCACTTCACAAGAACCCACTCATGGTATGCTGCTCCTACATACATACATACATAGTGTGCCTTTAAATAATGCTCGAAAGGAAGAAGGAAAGAAAGAAAGAAAGAAAGAAAGAAAGAAAGAAAGAAAGAAGGAAAGAAAGAAAGAAAGAAAGAAAGAAAGAAAG
>JAOWBL010004677.1:0-10924 GCA_028564865.1 Zenarchopterus dispar | reverse complement strand
TAAAATTTAATAAGATTCGGCAAGTAAATGAATACAGATTTTGTGTCTTTAATTTTCATCAATCATTTAAGCATTTAATGCCTGATATGCAAAACAGACAAAAATGAAGTTACAAAAGTTCACGATATCTTTTTGTAATTATTACTTTCATCTGACACATTAATACAGGAAATATTTTCATTTACCTTTACGTGTTTCGGCCGTTGCTGCAGTCTTCTGTCATGTCGTTTATCATAAAACATTTAAAGGTAAATGAAAACATGTCCTTTGTTAACGTATCTGATAAAAAGCAAACAAAACAATGGTATCACAAAACTGATTTTTTTCCCCCTTTAAGCTGTATTAAAACAGCCCCAGTTTTGTCTTTAATAGTTTCAAAGTAATAGTCGTTGGGGTTTTTTGCACCATTATGAATACATTGGGTAACTGTGTATATTTTTTATTTTCCATCCATCCATCCATTTTCAATACCCACTGAACCCATCTACAGGGTCACGGGGGTCTGCTGGAGCCTGTCCCAGCTCATAACAGACGATAGGCAGGGGTACACCCTGGACAGGTCACCGGTCCATTGCAGGGCAACATTTAGACAAAAACAACCATGCAACCTCAGAGATGCTTGATGACTGCTGCTTGACTGTTGCATGAGATCAGCCACAATAGGGCTGATCTCATGCAACAAAAATGTTGCATCGTCAGCAGATTTGAACATTTTAACAGAGTCACAATGTACAGTGAATACAGGAGAGGTGAAAGTATGCAACCTTGGTCAAGCGCAGCAGTGTTTATGTGCCAGGTTTTAGAGAGTTTGTTTATTCTGGCTACCAGCAATCTATGCTGTAAAAAGTCTGGAATCCAATAAAATAGACTGTGATTGACACCTAGTTTCCATAACTTATCAAAAAGTTTTGTAGATGAGATTGAATTAAAAGCAGAGTTGTAGATTACAACCTGGAGATAGGTGGCAGCAGCTTCTGTGTACTGAAGGATGGAATGGTGCCAGAGGTACACAGCATCCTCTAAAGACCAGTTCACTTTGTATGCAGACTGGTAGGGGTCTGAGCTGACAGGTGTTTACATCTTGCAGATGGCAATTCATTAGGTCTGTAATCTTTCAGGCAACTGCTGTTGGATTGCTTAGGCACAGGAATAATGACAGCAGACTTTGCAGTAACATGCAAGAACGTTACTTTCCTGAAGAAACCTCTTGAAAGTCTCAGTAAAGACTGTACTGAGTTTATTTGCACAAGATTTTAGTGGTAGAGGATGCAAAATCAGGGCCTGCTGCTCTGTCTTTGCTGCAGGTTTATCTTATACTCTACGACAAACGGGGAGTTAGGATCTGGCCCCTGTTGGGTGTCCTATTAGGTTATAGTTTTCATCGAAGCAAAAACAGAATTTGTTTAAACCATCAGGCAGGTTGTGGTCATCACTGACTACTCAGATAGTGGTTTTATAATTCATCTGTTTAAGGTTTTATCATACACCCCTGCTGTGGTTGGCCTGAAGTTTGTTTTCCAATTTGAATTTGTAGATTTTTACTTTTGACAGCTCTCTCAAAATTATATTTGGACACTTTATACAATTCCCTGTTGCCATCCTGAAAGGTACTGTGCTTATAATTGTGTTATATCTATACTGAACCATGGCTTGTTGTTACTTTCAGTGATCACAGAATTAGATGAAATACACACATTTTCACAGAAGTTATTTTAAGAAGTTACCACAATGGTACATTCATCAAGATCATGACATGATTCTCCAAAAACAGTGTTGTCTCAACCAGTGGTGATTGGCCTTGGACTACCCATTGCTTGACTACTTTAGTTTTTGGTTTTATAGGTCTCAACTTCTGGCTGCAAACAGGGATAAGAAGGATCAAATTATGGTCTGACTGATCAAGGGTGTGTGCGGGTGGGGTGGGGAATATGGGGGCCAGGGGGTGGGTGCCTATGGCATGAAAAACATTAGCAGTAATACTGGTAAAGAAGCACAGGATCACATTACAGAAGACTGGAGGGAGGAGTTTAAAAACAACAGGTTTAAATGACCCAAAAATGTGGAAATAAGTAGAAAATCCAAAGACAAAAAGTCAAACAAGGAATCAAAGCCAAAATGTAGTCAGAAAATGAACAGAAACCAGGGGAGGACATGGTACAGACTAGGAAGTTAGAAAGACAGGCCAATATATCCTTACACATTCACAGGGGTTCATGAGACATGAGGGGAAGTGATTAGGCAGAAGTGGGTAAGGGAAAGTAAAAGAAAGTAAACCAAAGAGACTTTCAAAATAAGACAGGAACTAACCAAACTCAAAACCATTACAGCTGTAGCATACATTCAGTACTTTATCCAAAAAAAAAAAGAAAAAAAGTGGGCACATGAGTCTGCTGTTTAAACCTTGGCAATGTCCTCTTAAAGTTAAGATGGTCAAAATGCCTGACTAATAATAATAATCATCTTTATTTGTCAATATATGTTTCTGAAATTCCTTCCATCCTTAGTTACACTAAGAGCAGTGGGCTGGCATTTTTTCCATTCCCAGGGCAAAGTTGGGGGGTTGAAGGCCTTGTTCAGGGGCCCACAGTGATACACCTGTGTTGTCAACTCGGGGACTTGAGCCTGGGAACTTGCCCCTCCAGGCCAGAACCCCACCTCTGTAACCACTAGGCTACCACCACCCCTCCAGTACCTGGGGATAGGACCAGTACCATTGAGTCTGGGTAAGCGTTTTCCATTTCAGTGGAGCGGAATGGGCTGATAGCTGCTGGGCTGCCTCAGTTGTTGCCCTTGCAGAGGAGTATGGACCAGTGTTTCTCCAATCCTGGTCCTCGAGTATCCCTGTCCTGCATGTTTTAGATGTTTCCCTGCCTGATGTAGACACCAGCTACTAAGATAGAAGTGAGGTCTCTTGGCAGATAGAATTATCAGCATTTAATAGTGAGTGTCTCCAGCACCTCAGAGCATGCCTGGGAGATCGCTGTTGTGTCTGTGCACCACCTCTGGTTCACATAGAAACACACACCTCCTCCTTTCTTGTGTGCCACCTTGGTACAATCAGCTTACTGTAGAGAAAAACCTTCCTGGTGTAATGCTAAGTCATGTACGCCTGCATTGACGTGGGTTTTGGTGAAGGACAGTACAGAGCAGTCTACAGTATCCTGCCTGCTATAGATTAGGATGACCAGCTCATCCTGTTTATAACCAAGGAGGGAACATTAGAGCAAAATACTTGGCAGCTGGAAGCGATGTTTTCGTCTCCTAAGCAAGACCAGGGTTCCAGCTGCTTCACCTCGTCTCCTTGGCCATTGCTGCTGTTTGGGGCTACATGAGATGAGCACACTGGCTCCTTAGTTTGTATTCAAATACAGACATGAGCCACCATCTCTGTCCTCCTGATGGCCCCCTTCAGAAAAACCACAAAGGCATACACTATTCCTCCACCTCAATTACACAATGGTAGACGAAACTCCCTACTATACTGGAGGGGCTCATGGAAGTGGTGAAATCCATGGTTAAAATTTCACAAGTCAATAACAACAAGCCAAAAATTTAAAACATATTAGTTTTAAACAATAAAAAGCTAGAACAACCCCAGTTTAAGTATCTCTATCTAAGAAGGTGACAGAAAGGAGCAGAAGGGCAGTAGTAACACAAACCAAAAAAGTACTTTGTTTCATGTATATCAATCACCAAGAAATACGTTACCATATACTGATAAAGGTGACGGTGTATGGCTGAAAAGTTGGCAGTGCATGAGTTGAAAAACTGAAAGTAAACTAGATAACATAAGGAATGTAGTGGAAGCAACTAGGGACTATTAAGCTATGAAATGACTCAGTAATTTAATGGGAAGTGGATGTGATATATAAACCCAGATTAATGTTGGGTGGCATTGCCATGAGGAGGGATCAGTTTGCTCAAGACTTGAATGACACAAGTGGAAAGGCTGAAGTTTATGTTTCTATTCAAATCTAGCGATGCCCCAAAGACAATCAGCCAAGGTGATGAACGACAACAAGCGCCAAAATATCCAGACTACTCCACAAGAGCAGGGAAACATGACATGGCCTCAACATACTCCCAGAAATCTCACCGTTTCATTGATAATAGTTTCCATATTAGAATGTAAAGAAAAATCAAAATCAATTTGTCCTCATCAGATTTAAATATTTAGTCAACACAACCTCAGATGAACAAGAACATAGTAAAAACATATGAGCAACAACCATGAGGGCCTTCCAGTGTTTTACATTGGCACCCTTTATGAACAAAAACTAAGCCAACATACAGGAGCAGTGTACAAAGCTCCATGTGCATCATTCAAAAGGTTGTAAACCAGCTTTATGAGCCTTTATGAAGTACTCATGTTCTTCATGACGCTGTCAGAATATCATCAAGACTAGTGTGTTAATGTTCATTTAAGGTTGTTTTTTTAATCTCATTTTGAGACCTAGTCAGGACCACAGGATTGTTTTATTTTGTCTAACTTGTAAAACCTTGTAATTGAAAGAGAGAGTATTTTTTCCCTGATGAGTGTATAGGGCAGATTTTGGAACCAGCTTTCTCATTTTTCAGTTTGTTGCCCAAAAATGATTTGAAATGTTTAGACAGTTATATTAGTGAACCCAAGTGGTCATGAAGGTTATTGGAAAAGCATTTGGTGAGATGAGATGGTTGTGAGAAGATGTGTAAATCTTTGTTGTTACTTTGAAGAATGGAACGCTTTTACCTGTTTCTACTGTTTAGTTTTAGGAATATTTTACAGCAACGATGTGTGATTTCTGCTGTTTTGCAGGTCATGTTGGAGCAAATGCAAGGCTTGATGCACCTCGAACTGTCAGGCTGCAATGACTTCACAGAAGCAGGCCTCTGGTCCAGTCTCAACGCACGGCTAACTTCTCTCAGCGTCAGTGACTGCATCAATGTGGCAGATGATGCCATTGCTGCTATCTCACAGCTCCTGCCAAACCTATCAGAGTTGAGCCTTCAGGCCTATCACGTCACTGACACGGCCATGGCATATTTCACAGCCAAACAGGTAGGTCTTCCAAGCGTGGGAAAGCACCTTTTATACTTTTATGTCTGTATCAAAATTTGTAAGTGTTTTGTGTTTGTTTTGACACAATTTCCTAATCAAGCAGCACCAAGCTGCCTTGCTGGTTTCCCGTTATTCCCATTCGATAATGAAATGACTCAAATCAATCAATTTTCAGGGCTACACTACTCATACTCTACGGCTTCACTCCTGCTGGGAGATCACCAATCATGGTGTGGTAAACATGGTTCACAGCCTTCCTAACCTGACCGCTCTCAGCCTCTCTGGCTGCTCCAAGATCACTGATGACGGTGTGGAGTTGGTTGCCGAGAATTTGCGTAAACTGCGAAGCCTGGATTTGTCCTGGTGTCCTCGGATAACTGACATGGCCTTGGAGTACATCGCCTGTGATCTGCATAAACTGGAAGAACTGGTGCTGGACAGGTAAGTGTTGCATGTGATCCTGTTTTTTGTTTTAATCTGTAGCATCAGCACCATTTCTAGCTTTGTGGGGCCTATATGCAAAAAGCTGTTTGGGGGTCTCTGGTTTGCCAAAGTGTGATGAAGAGAGTCCTAATCCCTCAGAGGACCCACAAATATGCTAATGTACGTCATGAGCAAAACAGGTTACATAATGATAACCTCTCATGTTACAACTAAATATTTTAAGTAGCGCAAGTCAAGCAAGACAACTGATTAAAAAAATAATATAAAGAAAACAACAGTCCTCTACATGTAAATTCATAAAACAGACGCGGAGTGTTTAAAAGAAAAAGTTTCATTAAACTTTGAAAGCCGTAACACAACTCAAGCTTTCATAGCAACACAAATTCTCACACCCCAATAAATAAAGAAATCAATGTATTAGGCTGGTACTTACGTATATATCAATGTGGAAATAATAATAATAATAATATGCAAAATAATCTTATCAATAAAAATACTGATAGTATCTCTGAGTAATTTGACATATAACACTCTGACAACCTGTTCAGGACTATTTTAGGTCCGTTACTGTTTGTTTCTTTGGCACATGATGAACAGAAATCCACAGACTGTTCCCTGGAATAGAAATATAATAAACCAACATCTGTGTCTGTGCATGTCTCTCAGGGGATTACACTGGTGATGTGATTTTTACCTAAAATAATCCTAATGTTACATTTATAAATGCAAATAATGCACAAATATGATATCAGCCACCTATGAGCAACAAAGAACAGAAAACCCTTAAAACGTGAGTGTTTAGGGTGAGTGAATGCAAAGATTATGTCATGGAAATATTATTTGCAGCATTATTAGCATTACAGCAATGATTATTAGTCGCACTATCTAAGCTTTGGAGTGCTATATAAACCACATCACTGGCACTTCAGAAGATCTTTTTTTTCACATAGTTGTGGAGGATCTTTAAGCATGCAGAGAAAAAAACACATAGAAAAGTAAAACTTTCTGCTAATTCAAGCTTAATTTAAGTGAATTCAGATTTGGTTATGTCCCTCCCATGACGGTGGGATTTCCACAGCAGAGCTTCACGTTTCGCCCACAGAATAAAAAAGGGCCGTATTCTTCAAGCCCAACTACTCGGTTACTGTCGCCTACTGAGGGATGAACTGCCTGCATGTTTCTTTTCTTCTTTTAGCAGTGTTAGGCTAATACTAGCATTTACCGTGTGTTTGTAACTTATATTAAATTCTGGTGTTTTAGAAATGTCTTTAGTTTTATCAAAAAGGGCGATGACGTGTATTATATCTACTTGTAGGTGTGTGCGGATTACAGACACGGGATTGGGCTACTTGTCCACAATGTCATCACTAAGAAGCCTTTATCTGCGCTGGTGCTGTCAGGTAACAAAACCCAAAATCTAACAAGCAATGTCATAGTTAAAAACTTGGAAAACACCATGAACGGGATTGCCTTAGTACATTTTATACAAATGATTTGTTATTAGGTATTCCAGATTCCAGAGCTTCAAAAGATTTTATAGAATGACTAAGAGAGGACAGAATAGAACAATTTTAAGATGTTAAGAATTAATAAATGTGAAAAGTTATTGATTGTTCTTTTATTTGCCAATAACCCAGAATACATGTGTTAATAGAGCAGCTTTTAACACTGGTGTGTGTGTGTGTGTGTGTAGGTTCAGGATTTTGGACTGCAGCATTTGTTTGGAATGAGAAGTCTCCGTCTACTTTCTCTGGCAGGTATGATCTTGTTTTTGTTTTGTTTTGTTTTGTTGTTCTTTGCTGCGTTTTTCCTCTAAAGGAATTCCTGTCAAAATGTGACCTGACTCAACTAATTTGAAATACTACGAGTTTAATGTTGTAAATGTAACAACTCTTCTTTGAAAACAACACAAGTGACTTTTTTCTTGTTAATATATCAGTCTCGACTTCATTTCAAGTTTTATTTTCTTGTTTTTAGCAGGCTCTCCCTGCCTCTCATCCTTGCTACTCGGAACAATCCTGTCAACCTAACTTTCAACCTCACGTCCAACTTGTGTTTACTGTACTAGTTACACATCAACAAGAATCACGCTATCTCACAGAGATTACTGAGGGACTCGGTAAAGTGATAACGGAAGAGAGAGCGACTAAACAAAAGTTTATCTCGTACAGCATTGTAAAAGAAGCGATAAAACATTCCTGCCTACTGGGGAACCTGTTGAGCTAAAAAGTTTCTAAAGTTTCTTTGTACTACTTTAAAGTTGCAGTTGGTATGTTTTTTTTTTTTGTTGTATTTGCTAAAATTACCACTATTTTCTGGTAATAATGTATAAACTAGCTAATTTTAGAAACAAATCGGGCACCACCTGCAGCTCAAAGTTTGCGCCGCTCCGGCTGCAGCTCCTCCAATCACCGCCAGGGGGCGTGTTTTCCAAATGTCAATCACAGTCCTGTACTGCAGACAACGCCCCATCCCTCCTCTCCAGCTCCATCCCTCATGTAAACATTCAGACACCACCACTTGAGAAAATTTAGATGTGAAGTGGCTGTAAGTGGTTTTTTGAAACGGTGGCATAAAATGCAGTCTAAGAGTGAAGATTTGTAGTCTAAGCTAAGGAGTTTAGTTTTATTACACTGAGAAGCTCACTTGGCTTTATTTATTGAAATGTTATTTGGTTGGTTCTGTTGGTAAAGTAATGTGGTTCAAAACAATCCCAAAACAAAGCCGGCTGTTTTAGAGTAGCTGAGGGCTGAGTGTTGTCCTGCTGTCGCCTCCAGGGTGTCCACTGCTGACTACGACCGGTCTGTCAGGCCTCATCCAGCTGCATGAGCTGGAGGAGCTGGAGCTGACCAACTGTCCTGGAGCCACCGCTGAGCTCTTCAAGTACTACTCCCAGCACCTGCCCCACTGCATGGTCATCGAATAAGAGCGCCCAGCCCTCCACCAACATACTCTACAACCTGCGTCCTCTTAACCCCTCCTCACTCTTTTCTTAAACTCTACCCAGGTTATTGAATTGTTCCAACACTGTTGCATTACCTGACCCCATAGACCAACCGTCTTCCTCCACACCCCACTCAATAGGAAACCCCACAAGCAGACCGGGAAGCAAGAAGGCAGATGATGGTACATTCCATCCCCAGAGGACAACGGGATGACGTTTGAGCTTCATCGAAGAGGATGCTGAAGTAAAGAGCTTGGTGTGACATCTTTTCTTACAGCAAGTTTCATTTTCAAAACCAACAAAAGGTTTTCGCTAACAGAAAAGACTCTCTAAAGACTTTGATGTATTTTTTTTTTGACCGAAAGGCTTTAGAAGGGAGAGGTGTCCAGATCCAGATGAAGCATAGAGGAAACAGGACAAATGAGGATTTTTGTTTTAGCTGTTGGAACACATGCAGTCATTAACTGTAATCATGCTCATAAAGATACTGTGTATGGAAAGTAAAGCTAATCTAAGTTCACGAGACCATGAGTACTGAAACATCTGACTCCCTTCCATTGTTCTGTGTGTAATATAACTGGTACTTCACTGTTTTTCTCAAAAAGGTGTCAAGGGTTTGGTTTTCTCTTCTTAGAGGGCAGCACCACATGCCAGGAATCAGGTGGGCTCAGAACTAAAGACGTAGACGCAGCTCAAGGGATGAATGACAGGGATGGAACATCTCGCTCTTTATTTTCCTCCTTTCTCCTGTGTGTGAAGTAAACTTCATGGACTCATATTTTTGGAATACCACCACTTTTTTCCCACCTTCATCCCGTTTTTGTGTCTTATCTGAGAAAAAAAGATAGATGAAGAAGAAGCAAAAGAAGGAAACCTAAAAAAGCAAATGTTTACAACGGCTTTTTGACAGTTGCACGTTTGATTGACTTTGATTACTCTTTTGGTTTGTGGGATCTTTAGCTTTTGGACAAATTTAATTTACATACATGTAATTTTTGTAAATGGCGATGTGGATAAAAGGGTTGTTGAGACATGATTAAGCCAATGAAACGAAACGCAGACTGTGCAGTGCTGGAGTGTCTCCTGTGGATAAGATACTTGTCTCTGAAATGATGACTAACAGAGTCACATGACACATTCAATTCAAACAACTGTGCGGAGGGACTGTCAGTGATGTTTTTATATCACAGAAAGCTGACAGTTATTTTTGAGCTAGAAATATCATTTTTCTGCTGAAAATTAACTTCAGTTAGCAAAAGGAGTTTCGGCTGGTTTAGGACGTCTTACTATGAAGTGTTCAGTCTCCATCGTTTGGATGATTACAGAAAACACATGACATTTGCTTCTTCTTTTTTAGATGAATTTCAACTTATCTGACTCTGAAGCTTCATTGTGAGATGCAAAGCCAGATTACTGCAAAGATTTAAAAAAAAAAAGGTTGAGTGGCTGAAGCGTCTAATAAAAGAACAACTCCTAGAGTGTCAACTAACAAAAAAGGGGCTCAGAGCTCTTGTAATATGCTCATTTTATTTGAGAAAAAAACCGGTATGTTTATGGGAATTTTACACATTTTACACTACTAACCCACAGTCTTATATTTGATCTGTTTGAAATCATGTTGAAAACTGAGTTGGCATTTAAAACGGCATATTTGGGGCTCTGGCCATTGTTCTTACCATTGATATTAACATTTAAGTGAAGAAGTGGGATTTCCAAATGCTGCTGGTTCCCTACAATAAATTAGAGCAGACAGGTGATTAAACAAGGTCTAAACAAACCCATACTCCGGACAGAAAAGTTGAATAAATACCGTCAAACTCAAGTAATAAGTCAAATGTTTAGGATTATCTAGGCCTGAAATATAAGGTATGCTCTTCTATGCATTCAACATACCTTTGTGTTGGTAAAGTGGTAACCGTGGTTTCCTTCACGGTGCTGGGGAAACAGTAACGTTTACCATAAGCCAACAATATTTCAAGCTAGTGGTTGTATTCCTCTGGATAAAATGTGTTGAGCAACTGTCCTTTCTGCCTTGTGCATCCTCTGAGGTGCTGACTGCCAACTTCAGGAACTGGATCAGTGTCAGCCAGTATTCAGTTGTGCCAAACGCATCAGCAGCAGCGCATAAAATGTGTCAAGTTGCCTCTAGCTGATTGCTCACTACAGCAAAAAAGATGTAGTGCTATGTGGACGAAGCAGACCATGCATGTTTTTACTTTTCAGGTTGGCTCATTTTAGGGGTTGTTCAGCAGAACTTTAGTGTACAGAAGTGTATTTATTTATACATGTGTTTATTTATTTATTTATTGATTTGAATTCATTTCTGTCACATTTGTGGAATTTATTTATCTGTCTGTGATTTCATTTTAGTTTGGAAATTTACTTCAAATCTGGGATGAAAAAAAGCATATTAATTAATTTATTTATTATTATTATTATTATTATTATTATTATTATTATTATTATTATTATTATTATTATTATTATTATTATTA
>JAOWBL010004676.1:0-10924 GCA_028564865.1 Zenarchopterus dispar | reverse complement strand
TGTGTGTGTATATATATATATATATATATATATATATATATATATATATATATATATATATATATATATATAAATAATGTATATATGTATATGTGTGTGTATATAATACACACATACATATGTATGCTTCCATTGCAGCTTCTAATCTACGGTATATCCAATGACTCTTCAGCCACTTTCAGTTTCTGTCCAGCAGTGGGCAGACTTGCTCTGTCTTGGTTCTTTGTCATCCAGGAAGATTTTGAAGTTTGGAAACAACTCCCCTTTGGAGTGACATGGATTCACGTTTAGATGAAACATCTAGAAATGATTTTGACTTTTTCCTTCACGTAATACTGCCTAGCTTTGCATTTTTAATTAGCTGTAAGCATGTTTGATTGTGTAATTTTGTATATCAGACAGTTGGAGCTGGTTCTGAGGAGCTGTTGTTGCTCTGCAGAGTGCAGGGATACTCCAAGGAATGTTGATCCTCCTGAAAGCCTGGCAGTGTGAGAAGGTGTGTTTGGCACCCTGTCAGGTTCCTACAGATTCTCTGTGTCTGCCAGGTGTTTTGTTTTCGAGAGTTGGAGCGCTTTAGGGAACGTCCTGTCCACAGTTTTCTATTCTTAAATGCCATATTTGACAACCCAGTGTTCAAAGATAATCTGAGTCCATCTGTGTGTAGAGATTTCACTTAAATGTTGGGCCCTTTTAGTTTGGTCCTACGGCAGCAGCAGCAGCAGCTCACACAGGTCAGCACCATTATGAGCAGGACCATCACTGTGGGAGAGTAAAAGAGCAGTTTAATGAGCAGCTCTCTTTTAATAAATGTAACAAAGTGAGCTGAGACTCACAGATGAAGGCTAAGATGATGATAAAGGCTCCCAGTTATAACGGGTGGGCATTGGGGAGATCTTTCAGCTTGGGTCATATCTGATTCAGGAGGCCCAGCATCTCTTCTCTAGCATCCATCCTAGGGAGATGGACACCAGGTGAGTCTGTTATTATGACATACTGCAGTTTGGTAGTTTATAAGATTTTTGCAGGGCTACAGTGACAAAAAGGAGAAGCAGGATTTTATGGCTGTGAATGGGCATTTGTGAAGTGTGCCTATGTGTTTGTAAGTCTTCTCTGTGTAACTAAATAGTCGTTTGATTTAAGACAATGTAACTCA
Source organism: Zenarchopterus dispar (assembly GCA_028564865.1). Classification (NCBI taxonomy): domain Eukaryota; kingdom Metazoa; phylum Chordata; class Actinopteri; order Beloniformes; family Zenarchopteridae; genus Zenarchopterus; species Zenarchopterus dispar. The sequence goes on along the minus strand of JAOWBL010004676.1, from coordinate 9,771 downwards.
GAAGTCAGCCTCATCGTCTGTGACATCTGTCCCTTTGTGTTCGGTATGCACAGACAGTGCGTGGGTGAAGTGGAGTATCAAGTTATTTGATTTATTGCTGATTGTTCTGTCGTGCTTTTGCTGACTTGTTAAACAGGGTGTGACAGCCTGTGGCTTTTCTAGTTTTAGAAGTTGTTATAATACATTACTGAGCAGTATAGAATAACAGAAACATTTCTAATATGTCTCTCATACAATTTCATGGCTTCAGTTTGAACTCGAAACTAATTAACTGGGCATACCTCAAAGTCTGGAAAACAATGTCCACCAACCCAGAGCAGAGACCCCTAGAAAGGTGACGAGTCCTGTGAGGCTGCACTTGCACAGACACACTGAAATCACTCACCTGTTAAAGTTTCTCCTTCCTTAGCACAGACTAAGAGTCAGAAATGACAAAACCATCAGATGAAGAGACGAGACAAGAAGGAGATGCCTACTGAGTGTCTCCTTTGGCAGAGTGTGTTTGTTTGTTTGTTGTTGTGACGTGCAGCGCATGATCCAGAGGAGAGCTGCTCAGACACTGTTTTAGATTATCCTGAGATCAGAGGATACTTCCATACACACTGATGACAGCTGTATGTGGATAGGAGGAAATGTGTGATGACGCAAACGCTTCTCTCCTCTTTGACACACTGCTTTTAATCTTCACTCACTTTGAGCTTTCTCATCTCTTCCTTTCTGTCCTTGTTGCCATCCTGTTCGTTGTTTCCTTCTTTTTGGTGGTATACACACTAGTTTTCTGCTCTGTACTTTGAGTGTGTTTGAGTGTGAGTCTTCTTGCCTGTCTAAAAAGCTGTTTTCCCATCCTTACTTTGAGTGGCTGTTTCCTCACAGTCCTAGTGTATAATCACTTCTGTTTTTTTCACCCACTTGACTTCTGTTTCACACAAGAAGAGGAGAAAATGGTTGGAAGTCTGTATATTATGAAGTGGTTTTTTGTGTGTGTGTCCTCAAAAATGCTAAAAAATAATGTTTTTTCTTCTTGTAACTTGCAGGAACTGTCTGTTTTTACAGTGAGCACAATCATTAAAGTGATCCATCTCCCGTTCTCCTGTCAGATGTCGCCATGCCATCATCTCCAAATTTTTTGGAGACAAGACTCCAAACTGTGCAGGTGCCTGCGACTTCTGCTGTAACCCCAAAGTTGTGCGAGCCCAGCTGGAGCGAGCGGCTGCACTCAGCACCAAGACCGAGGCAGCAAGCAAAGAGCCCAAAGGGCCGTTTGGGTTTCAGGCGGATCTTTACGAAGGGGGGAAGAAGGGTTACGGCTTTGAAAGGCAGGACTACTGTAGTGACTCTGTCTGCAGCGTTGATGTGATGAGTCCAGCTCTGATCTGATATTCCAGTTTGACTCCGGCAGGTACGATGAAGGGGAGGCAGCCGCCGGTGAAGATGAAGGCAAAAAGAGGAAGAAGGAGTTTTCTGAGCTCTACAAGAAGCAGATGAACCTGCGGAAGGTGAATCGTAAACTGTCCTTCAACAAATATCTGTTACGTTCATTTTCAAGGACAAATGGCTATAGTTGGTGTTGTTTTGTGTTAGTTCTTTGCACATCTGCACGAAAGGGGCTAAGGGGGTCCCTGTAAATTGTGTAGACCACCCCCACATGTTCAGTGGAAATGGTGAAACTTGACTAAAACTGTTCATCAGCTGCTCTAAGTTCGCTTTTCTTGCTCACAGTTCATAGTTATGAAACATTAGGAGAACATTAACCAATAAATAAATTATTATTGTTATTGTCAGGAATTAATGCTGTTACTACAGTTTGACATATTCTGACAGACACATAAATACACAAATTACTCCAATGGAGTAGACAAAAAATAGTTTGCAGAAATCTTAATACTAACCAGCCGCTAGTAGGAATAGCTGACTTAATTCAAAATGATCCCAGCTGCTACCTTTTCCTAGAGCTAGAGAGAGATGACAAATATTTAATTTCAAGTCCTTACAAAGTTTGTCTCAAACATCAGAAATAAATTTTAATGACCATTTTGCCATCAGACGTGAGCAAAATAATGTACATCATGTTACTGGATGTTTGTGGTTGTTAAAACACTAACTTCTGGCAACGCTTGTGTTTCCTCAGGGCTCTGAGAGTCAAAGAAAAGACTTCATTCCACCAGGTAATGTCTGTAGAGGAATAAGATGATCACAAATGAGTCTTTAGGCTGACCAGTCACATAACCAGCGTATCCTGATGTCCAGATCCCGACTGCCCACTCAGGGAGGCCAGCAGCCAGAGGATCCCCCGACTCACTGTGAAGGTAAGAGACAAAATCTGAAGGCTGCAGAAGTGTTCCTTTAAAGCTGCTGCATTCATTAATAAGCTTCCAGGAACTCTGTGATTCGTGTCACGAGATGTGAACGCTACTGGACAGTTTGTATCCAGTGTCTGTAGGACAGACTGTACGGACAGTTTGTATCCAGTATCTGTAAAGACAAGTGGGTGAAAATAATAATTTCTGTTTTACTGCTGAGGACTTTTGTTGAGTTCTGTAGCCCTCTTAGCTCTGTCAAATGTTTCTCATCTTTTAGGTGTTGTTCCTTCGGTATCTGAACATCTGAACTTCTTGTTGCGTTTCAGACCAGAGAGCACTGCCTGTACCGCCTGCAGGAGGCTCTGCAAGGCCAGCAGGGGGCACAAAATGCATTCTAGTGAGTGTGGACACAAACTCTTCAACCATTCTGTTTTTTGATGAGATTATTACAAATGTCTAAAACCAGCTCTATTCCAGGTGCATGCACTTTGGTCCTCATCTCTCTTTTCTCTTTCAGCAGTGACAGTCTGTCGTTGGCCATTGATATTGAACACGAGATCTTCAGGAACAGCAAATCTATCAATTTGTACAAAGCTTCTGTTCTAAAGAAGGTAGCATTTTTTTAAATGTGTAGGAGTACACCATTAAACTTTGAATGTTTATGTGTAACTTGTCTCATATTCTGAAGGTATCTGAGATGACGAAAACTTCACCTGCTCCAGGGAAGAGTGAGGATGGAGAAGGGACGAGCAGCAGCAACCAATCCAAGGCAAAACTGGAAGAGGACGTATCCTCCTCTTCTTCGTTAAATCCTGAGGAGCTGCAGGGTTTCACTCTCGCATCTGAGGTCTACTCAGTAAGTGTGCTTAATTACACACTCACACCTACCTCCCCTTAAAGTTTGAAGAAAAAATTCTTGTCTTTTCAAGCTAGTCATGTCTCTTTTTTTTTTTTTTTTTGCCCAGATGAAACGAAAGCGAGTAGGTGCAGGCCAGAGGGGATCTTCTAACCCCTTCATGAGTGCCAAGGCTCTGCTGGAGCCTTCCGTGTTAGAAGCATCATCCAACAGCAGGAAAAAGAGTGGTAGATTTTTCAGTGGCTGCTCAGGAGAGTGGGATATGAAGAGAAATGGGGAGGGAATACCAAACGCAGAAACGATGTCGCCTGTACCTTCATCCATCAAAGCCAGAGCTCTGGCCATCAGCGCTTCCCTCGACAGTCCGACAAAAGGAGGCAGAACCCTGAGCAAGAAACAACAGAGACTAGCAGAAGCTGCAAAGAGTTCCCACAACATCTCTCATTACTTTTCAAAGAAACAAATAGTGGAGAAGAGCCATGAGGGGGCAGAGTGGCTCAACGAAGCAGATAGTACTTTATCTAATTCTCCCACGTGGATTTCTGAGGAGAACATCGGCCAAGAGCAGCGCTCAGGGAGCAGCCCGGAGGTATCTCAGACTGAGGATGTGATCCTCGTAGAAACTAAAACTGAGGTGATTGTTATAACTGATGATGAAATGGAGAAAGCAGAAGAAGAGGAGATTTTGAATCCACAGGACATGACATCCATCACAGAGTAATTTACCTTTCATCCACTCTAGATTATTTTGGACCTTTGTCCTTTCGGATCTCTCATTGTTATTTTTATCTTCTCACACAGAGAAAATGAGCCTCCAGAAGAAGCTAAACAGCCTTTAATTCAAGAGGTCGGTCTCTGCTGGGTGTTCAAGCTATATAGTTCCAAAAGAAATCTCCATTAATTTGAATTTAAATGAAGTAAAATGACGTTGAATCTCCCTGCCAGAACCCACAGAACTTTCAGCTTCTTGTTCCTGTGGTCAAAGTGCAGCTTTATATGTGGTTCCAGGTGAAAGAAGATGTACAAGCCAACGTGGAGTGTCCTCCTCCAGCAAAACGCAGCCGACCTGCAGACAAGAGCAGCAGAAGAGTGAGATTCAACCCCAACGTGGAGGAGAGGGCCGTGAACCCGGTCAGCAAGCCCCCGGCGCCTGTCACGCTGAAGGAAGCCGCTGATATCGTGGTCCGTTATCTAGACCCCTTTTACACTCAGGGAAAGTTTGCCACCAAGGTGTGTAATTTTAAGTCAGCACTAAAGTCACGTGAAGGGAAATGTTTATTAAATGGATGAATTAATTCTTTTGTAGGAACTGTTTAAGTCGTTTGCTCGCCACTTGTCTCACCTTCTCGCTGAGGATAAGAGCCGGGGAAAAGAGCAACGTAAGCGGAGCATAAAAATTATATATATATATATATATATATATATATATATATATATATATGATACTTAAATGTATGGTTTAGTTCATGCAGTGTACACTGGACCACTTCTTCGCTCTCCTCTCTCCTCCCACAGTTAAAGCTGACACCAAAGCGCTCATCAAGAACTTCTTCAGTCAAGTCCAGCGCTGCGAGAGCGAAGCAGACTGGAAGCACCTTAAAAGACTGCACAGCTATAAAACCAAAGAAACCAAGGAGTGATGGGAAATGTAGTCAAAACCTTGCTCTTTATCAGTGCCTGTAAGCCTCTCATGCCACTGTGAGTCTGCTTTTTTTCTACAGACGCCTGCAGACCAGGTTTACAGCTTATGAAAGGATTCTGCTTTTTTTTATTTTTAGCTGGTTGCTGCTATAGTAGCTTATCTTGAAAAATGAGCAATAAAGAGGGATCGTTGCAGCATTGAGGATCTCCGTGCACCTTGTTTTGAATTCACGGTTTACTACAAAGTGGAAACACTTTGACTTTCTGTTTAGACTTTTGGGTAAAGTGTAAAGCTTTTTAAGTCAATCTGCACTCATACTTGCTGTCTGCCTTGTTAGAAATCTCTGTGAGTTTATGTACATGCGGGGCTGAACTGAAATCAGACCAAATGATGCCTGGAACAGTAAGACTGCGATCATGCTGGCAGCTCCACGAAGCTGCATCTGGATGAAGTAGCATGGGGAGCTGTGAGTCAGCACAGCTTCTTCTTCCTTTTCAGACACAACTACACTGCCTGACCGTAATGAAGTCTCATAGTAAACCATGTTGGATGCATGAGAGCACAGTGATAAGCTCCTCACCACATCAGTTATGGTTGAATGACTTGTTTCCAGCTCAGAGATGTTTAATCACTGCAGTTCTTCTGCAGTTGGAGGCTTTAACCTATTTGCTTAGCAGCTGAATTCAGGTGGTGTCATTTTTTTCTTTTGGACCAGAAAGTTCATCTTCCATAAAGGCGAGCTGGTTCCGGATTATTTATTTGTGCAACAAATTGAAAGGATTCTTTATTATTATTATTATTTTTTTTTTTTGTGTAAAAAGTTAGAAAATTGGTTGCTGAAGAAACTCGTTCTGTCTTCCTGAAAGTGATGTGGAGTCGTAGGTATGATCATTAAAATGTTTACCATCATAATACTGTATAGTACATTGCCATGGTTACGGTTAAGTTCACAATGTAGAAAAGAATGGGATTGTAATTACCTCTGCAGGTTTTAGTTCATAAACCAGTGTACAGGCCACAGTGGGTTTGGATGTGATGGCGGTGCTGGTTAAAGAGCTTCATTGGATTTATCTTCTCATTTATGTGTTTGATGCAACTCACCCAATCTGATATCAGCAAGCCAAAACGCAATATGCAAGTGGTGGACGTTGAAATGTGGGGCCCAAAACTCACTTCACCTTCTTACCTGGCCTAAAAACAAAAGTCATGCGAAGGATTAAGTTAACAAATTCATGAAAACATTGTTTTTAGTTCTGAGCTGCTAAGATTCAGCCTTAGAGCCATAATGAATTATTCTCGTGATTCTCAGGCTCACTAGTTGCTAATTAGTGTAAATATTTATATGTATATAATGTGGAGTAACTGACATAAAAACTATTTTATTTTCCTTCTGAATATAAACAAGATGCTCTTTATTGCAGGTCTAAATGATATTTTTTTAAATGCTGCATATTTGTTACTGCTGGAAACATGGAAAAATGTAGACATGCAGTGTAATTTAAACTGTGGATGTTATTTCAAAACCAATGTGGTTATGCTTTTATCTTGGTTCTTAGTAATGAGGAAATCTCTGGTGAGGGATGTTTTCCCTTTTATTCCTTGTTTTAGGCCCTTCAGGTCTGTGGAAGTCAGTGTCTTTTTCCACGGTCACGAGGAAAGCCTCAACATTACTTAAAGAGCTGACGCAGATGACTGTTTAGATTTAACAGCTGATTTATTCTTTTCTCCTTAATGTTTACAATAAAGTCAGTGCTGGAGAGAAAAGTATGAGTGTGGTGTGAGATATCTCTTCCTTTATATTCATTTAAACTCAGCAGTGAGTGGGGAGGTTTAAAAACGATGACATCGCCCCAATGAAGATGCGTTCAGGGACACTTGGTAAATTACAGAGTAACGTTCTCAAGACTATAACGTCAATAAAATCATCTGATTGAATCTGTTGAGTCATTTCTATGCTCGTAATAGTTAAAGGCTAACACTACAGCCAAGATCAACATAAAAACACCACAAAATATTTTGTTCTTCCAGATGAGTGCAATAATAACATATTTGGACGTTTATTTTACCACAATTAGGCTATTTAAAGTTCATGGCAATCAGGAGTTGTATAATTTCTCATGTTCAAAAGCACACAACTTCATAAAATACCAAAATTAAGACATTTTAAAAAAATAATTCATGCAGTGACCTAATTTTAAAACTATATATCAACTAAGAAAGTACTCTTAGTTGAAATATCTAGCTTGTATACTGATTTCCAGCAAAAAGCTATGAAATATTGCCATCCATGTTTTAAAGTCTTATTTCTGTGAGCTGTCTGTATCCTCAACATCTATAGTTTACAATGGCTGTTAATAGCTGTTAAAAAAATAAAATCCTTAAAAATATATTTTTTCTTTTTCTTGAATGTCAAGTTTTAAACCTGGCTTCAAATTTCAGCGTTAGAAATATATGACAATAGCAAAAATGTCAATTGATACCACCTCATTGGTGTATTTAAATACTAGACCCTAATTTTTATTTTTATTTATTTATTTTTGCAGAACTACAAATAGTTGTCTTAATTTGACTATCTACCTTAGTAAACCATTTGTAATTGGCTCTACTTTTATTAAATGCATGGTCATTTTCGTATGTGCAGTGGTATTTAATCTTAGTTATTAAGATTTTTTTTAATGGTGCTGTATGTTGATATAATCTACTAAAAACTTCATAGTAAAAATGACATGAAGATAATGGTTTTGATTCTCTTCCTGAGTTAGAATAATTGTATTTTCACTCTTAGTTTGGGATCTAATTATTTATCTAAACCATTCACAAGCTCCATCCACTCCGAATAATCCCTTAAAAAAAACACATGAAAGGAAAAGTTGGTTTTTATTTGCCTGCTTTCTTTGCATTTATTTCCTTTCTTTAGCTTCATATGAGTCTGTTCTCTTGACCTGTTTGACATCCACTTGAATAGCTACCAAAATGGCCGCCACACCTTCACTAAAATAGTCATTCCAAGGCCTTTTCTTTAAAGATACCTCAATAAATATGACTACAAATTATGGCTTCATGGCTTTAGATTGAAACAAGCTTCAACACAATTAACTGCTGCCATTTGTTTACATTTAACGATTTTTTTTTTGCTTAATGACACTCACATGGCTCCTAAAACAAATATTTTAAATCGAATGTTCTCAATAAATAAATGAATAATTAAGGAAAAATATAGACTTTTTACATAGTATTTTTCGCTGCGCCTGAACGCAGCATCAGTGTTTGGCCTCTGGCTTCCAGCCTGCGTCCACTTCGCTGCACAAGAAACAATCAGTATCATCCTGCACCAGCTGCTGCTCAGACTCCTTTCATTTCACATCTGCGGAGGTTTGCATGTACCGCCGGTCACATCTGCAGGTGCACTGCTGGGATTTTATTGCAAAGTGATTTATCTTTAAGGGTCTGGGGTAACGCCAACCATTGTTTGTTGTCACTTCCGGGGGAGCGTGTGTGGCAGCGGAGCGGATCACATCCCCGGTGGGAACCGCGTCCACCGGCATCGATGCTTCGTGCGGGGAGGATGGAGGAGTTTGTCACGGAGGAAGAGGAGCCGTGGTACGATCAGCGGGATCTGGAGCAAGGTGAGGCACCATCACATCCTGTCACAGGAGAAAACGAATAAAAAAACCCATCATGCCCTCCGCCAGTGAAGGGGATGGTCAGCAGCCAGATGGATGCACGTCTTAGGAAACGCATTTCATGCATTTCTTTCATTTCACGTCTCTGCAGTTTGTGAGTCCCTGCCCTTCATCTACCCTCTTCCTCCTCCAGTCTTTCAGATCTTGTCGGTGGTTTTTCCCAGAACAGTCCTGCTGTCTGACTGAGTAAATGCTGGCTCTGGTAGGGCTCATTTCCAGCAGGATCACATCCTTCCTCTCAGCTCCTAATTTCCTTTCCCTGCTCTGTCTATCATGCTAAACTCTGATAAGTTATGGAGCAAGGTGAAAGATAATAGAAGCAGCATCTCTTTGGAGGTGGCGACAGTATATGTATGTATGTATATATATATATATTTATTTATTTATATATATATATGTATATGTATGTATGTATATGTAATAAATCAAAATAATCAGGCAGACAATTCCCAGAGATCCAGTGATGCATGACTGGAATTCAGACACAGCTTAAGGCTGGATCTTTCAGGTCTGGGCAGGAAATGTATCATTTGTAGCAGGAACCCCGCGGTGCCTGTTCGCTGAGGCAAAATGTACTTGTATCTATGGAGGTCTGTGTGCTCAGGCTTCCCAGTAATGACTTAAAAGGATGCACTTCCATTGAGTTAGTGCATCTCACAGGAGAGCTGAGTGCTCTGGTGAGTGCGTCCTCTGTCTGCGGCGCAGGCTTCAGCATCACCCCATCTCCTGATTACCTCCTGACCCAGAGAACTAAAGCAGCTTTGCGTCTCATCACAGCATTTACACATAGTCCTGGAGAGGAGGGACAGGTGGATTTGACTGCATGTGTTCAGCATTTTAGTCTGTATTTTATCTCGCTGTGTCCCCCCCACCGCCCCCTTCGCCCCCTGGCTGATCTGATTAGGGAGCCCCAGACGAAACCTCTTTAGTCAGGATCAGAGATTTCAGGCTTTGTCAGATTTGGAGCCTAATTGCAGTCTGCTTGCTGCATGCGCTCGTGGCGAGTTGTTATTTTACCCCAGAAATGATGCTGTTATACAAGCTCTGTGCTGCCAGCTGTGCTATTTCGTGACCCCGTGTTCTTCTCATGACCCTGAAAGCATGTGAAGTGCGTCTGTGTAGATAGAAAGCATGATGTCATGGGCTCATGTTGCAGCTCCAGTGGTCTGTGACTAACTGTGATTCACACTTCAGAGCAACACTGAGATGTGCAGAGAACAAACACAAACACGTCTGATATATAATATATATATATGTATATATATATATATATATATATATATAATTCTC
>JAOWBL010004675.1:0-10924 GCA_028564865.1 Zenarchopterus dispar | reverse complement strand
AGAGGAGAGTCAGGATTTCAAAATAAAACAGGAAATGCACGCAAGACAAAACCCTAGACAAGACAACTTCACCGCTGTGACAGAGGAAGAGGAGGAGCGAGCATATCAACAGACGTGACGTTGTCCAGAAAAATGACTTACCCTGCCTTTAAGGATAATCCCCTGGAGCTACTGCTGATTAACAAGTGACTTGTGCAATCAGTTTTGAAGGAATATGACTAGCCATTTTCGCTTCTATTTAACAGGCAGGGAGTCAGCTTTTTTAAAAACCCAGGAAAGCTTAATATCAGCCTGATGTCATTCCTTGACGCATCCACTGATGCTCCCAATCCGATCCCCGTGCCAACCTTTCTGCTCATGAACCACAAGTTTATGTTAAACTCAATCACGAGCCCCTAGAAGCTAAATAAGCTAAAAACGGAATACCAGCATCAATAAACAGTTTTTATGACTCCTCAGCAAGCTAAGTCCCAAACTAAACCATGCATAAACTTTCTGTTGTGACATTTTACAATGACTAACTGCAGTGCACATCATCAACGGCATTTTGCAACAATATGTCAGTAGACGTGAAATAGATTAAGACCAACACCGCAGTTCATGTAAACTAAACTGAAGGACAGGAAAAACAAATCTGAAATCATTCCTGAAGAGTGAGCGGCTGTTTGTCCACATAAATTATCCGTACTCAACGTCCCACTTAGCTATGCATCCTGTTTTAATTCTTATACTCCGCCTGGACCAGCTAATATGAAGAATTTATATGTAGTTTGCTCCAGAATAATAGATATAAACAGAAAGCATCTAATTCAAAAGGTTAATTGCTGCAGAGTGAAGAGGACATTAGTATTTTAATTAGTATTTTAAAAAGAAAATCAGTGGGTTGTATATAAAGAAAGGCCTCATACTTGCCACTTCTGAGATGTTCACTTGATGTTAAAGTTTAGTAAAATCCAGAAACGCTGAGATTTCGCAATGGTGCTAATGTAATGTACTCCAAAGGAGAGCCAAAAACTGGACCGTTAATGGCCTGCTTGAGAAGGAGATGTATTCGTTTCTCTCAATAAACACATTTCAACAATGTAAGAAACTGTGCACATGGATACACATGGCAACGCTTATTTATCAATCAATACCAGAAGCAAACTTAAACTTTAAAATCCAGACAATGTGCTGAGCGAAAAGCAAGGGAATGCAATAGAAAAAAACGGTAATGTGTCTCTGGGTTTTATTTTATTTATGCAGAACTCTCAGTGTGTTTAAAATGATCACTGTGAAGTTTTGTGTTTCAGTGGCGGTGCATGTGTGATCGCATCTGTCCGGACGGATTAGACGAGGAGAAGCCTGGGATGTGGTGATATTCCCGGCTCAGAATAACAGAGTGAGTAACTGCAGTTAGGTAACACAAACCTCCACCGAGACACTGCTAACGCTCGGCCGCTGCAGCCAAAACCACGCACACGGCAGCTCTCTGCACTCCCAACCAACCCCCACCCCAGCCCCACTCACAGACCTTCCCTCAACCCCAACACCGGGCCAGGTTCTCAGCTGCTGCCAGGATACAATTACATATATTTTTTTATATTTTATCAAAAGGAAGGAGTTGTGGGCAAATGTTCTGGGGAATCAAGACAAAACAAAACAAAAAAAAAAGATTAATTGCCTCACTAATAATTTACTGGAAAAAAAAAAATCAAGCCAGTTGACCCCTAACATGCAACCAACCAGACTTTTTTTTTTTTTTTAATTTCTTCCACATCTTTCTCGATTCGATCAGAGGTGTCGACCAATATGCAGAAGCACAGGCACAAAAGCAGACACACAGATGGACCTGCTAGATGTGGAAAAACACAGGAATGCAACCGAGCGAATGGAAAAAAAAACAAAAACAAACAAAAAAAAACCCAAAACAGACTGGTTGATGAGTGAGCAATAATTTACCACAAAATAGAGATATAACATACACTGGATTATATAAAACTCCTCATAGACAAACGAGAAACAAACACCACTTATTTGGCAGTTCTTTGAGCGGTGGTGACACAAAAACAATGCGAGAGGAAAGTCAGTTAGCCGTTTTCCCGTGACGGATCATGCGTTTCCTTGTTTTGGTGAACGCAGTCGTTCCCTCCCTCCACTGAGCTTCTGTGAAAGCTCACAAACGTCTACCTTACTGGGAAAGACATGGAAAGTGGTTGAGTGGCACAAATGCAAGACTTTTAACTAACTTGATCGACAGCGATGGAACTAGCTCACACAGCTAGAGCGGACATCATGCCAGAGTCATGATGTCTGCCAAGAGAGTAAGAAGGTTAGCAAAAGTGACTTGACCTGCAGAGAAATCCAGTTTAAAAGTTGCAAATGTTCCTTTGTACTCCTCAATAATGTTTTTTTAAAGTCTGTGTCTGTTTTAAAGTCTGCTACTTAAAAAAAATGTATAATCAGAGAAGTCAATTTTTGTTCTCATGCGACTGAAGCGAATGTGAATTCTTCAGCCTTGGACAGAAGTCAGCATCTTCGAAACCTCAAAACCAATTCTAAAGATAAGAAACCCGTCTCTTTCTGTGGGACCCACACAAATTTTCCCTTCATTTCTATGATTCCAGGCTTTTCACATCCTAAAAAGTATGAATTTATAACTTACTGAAAGCCTCTGTGTCATTTTTGGCAGGTCCAATTCATTTTGAGGCAAAGCGCAGTCAAAAGTGCACATAGGTTAATATTTTTATTCTACTCCAAATTCGGATTTAAGTTTGTCTCAAGAGCTAATGAAAAGAGAAGATTCCCACGAGTTACAAAGGGACCAAGGACCTTGGTTAGTAACGGCTGCTCTTCTAGGCCAGAACTCAACACTTTTAAAACAGCAGTGTTTTTTAAAATTTTCTGTGTAAAAATTGCAGTTTCAAATTTATTTAAAGAAACATTGGATTGCTTTTTGAAAGTGTCGTCCCTACTCAACCCAAAGTAACTTCAGGCTCCCCCCTGATCGTCTCATGTGACAACCGCGTATCGGTTTATGGTACAACAACATGCAACGATGACACCAACTCTCAAACCTGCAGTGGACTTCATGATGGGTGTGTGTGTGTGTGTGTGTGGTGGAGAGGTTTTGGGGGCGGGGGATTTTGAGAATCAAAATAGTAATGACAGAAGAGAAAATAAAAAGAAAATGAATAAGACACCAAACAAAATGTGGGATAGTGTTGTAAAAGGGACTTGACCCGAGTTTTTTTTTGTGCCAATTTTGAAGAAAGCGAAAGTGGGTTTATTTCTGACAAAGACACTGGGGTTTAAGTAACCAGAGGTATGTTTGATGTTTCTCAGTTACTCCCACCTCACCGTACGGTGATCTGTGACAAAACTGCAGCGTAACACAAGCTGTGTTTCAATCCCAACAATAAAATATTTCCCTTCAATCAAGTATCTTATTGTGTAAACACAGTCGAGTTAAGCCAAGGTTTCCCAGTGCAAGGTCCACGACCTTTTTTTTTTTTTTTTTCACTGCAGACCCGCTGACATAGAAATGCAGAGTTGTTTGTTTCTTTTTTAAGACGTGTGATTGTTCAGGACGAGGCTCATGGTCAGCTGCAAGGCGTCTGCAGACAAAAGTTGGCAAATTAATACAAATAGTTTCAAAAGATGTCGAGCTTTCTCTTGTGGCGGATAGGACACCATCCTGCCGCTCTGATGAACATCAGCCCAGATGTTTTGCATAATCTTGCCGACGGTCAAACAGACAAGGCACTAAAAACATCCTTTCACCTCGGTCGTGTAAGATTAAATCATACAAGCTTTTTTTAAACTGGTATTTTCTGAGATGCTGATCAGTTTTTCAAGTCCCCACAGTGATTTTGATAAATCTTCAACATGACTCCAATGTCATCATTTGTCTGCCTCACAGACCGCTCTTCCAGCCTCGCAATAATTTAAAATAACAGCCGCAAAATCCAGGCGAACAAACACTCCTTTCTTAGATAATCTCCCTGGGTAACATTCCAAAACCAATGTGTTTCCAAGTTGAATACAAATATTTAAATAGCTTTTTCCATACATAACTTTACTGTCATTTCCTAAGCTAAAACATCCACCACAGGCTTTGGAAGGGGGAGGGAAAAAAAAGATGTGGTTTGGAAAATGAGCTCCCTCATATGTGCATGTTGGCAAATGCGACACAGAGGAGATCAATCAAGCACCCTGGTCTCCGTCTACGTTTTACACTCGCCATGAGGTGCTGGGACTTGAGAGCAACCGGCTTCTTTGACCAGCAGCCTGGTTCAATGCAGCCGAGAGGAAGGAAAGTGGCCACAACACGGAGAGACAGGCCAACATAAGCCTCCACTTCTTAAATGTCTTGTCAGTCTTTGTACTATTAAGAAAAGATTGAACTGACCACTGACTCTAAACGGCAGCTTAGGCAACATATCCATCAAAATATATATACTCGCCTCTCAGCTCTGCATAAAACACTCATATAAGGCTGAGAAAATATTTCAAAAGGCCAGAATGCTTCAGTGGGATATCACTGTTAGGCTGCTTTGAGAAAAGAAACAACGCGGATTTTACATGTCAGTGAAAATTACACAGTATTTCCTTTGCTTTCCAAGTCAAATGTGTGTTTTGTTTTAGCCACACCATTCACATTTATTGCTATCTAAGCATGCCGTCAGCACTGACAGACTATATTTATTTCTAAAGGATATCCTCCTGATGGGAGAACACGCAGTACAGGACGCATTCGTACTGTATGTGGCAATCCCGATGCCAAGGGCATTGTTTGTTTTTTGTTTGTTTGTTTTTTTAGGTACTCTGGGGTCCTGCCTTCCAGCGCCGTGGCAACTCAATACATCAATTTCCAAGCTCACACACGTCCACAAATTCCCCCACCCACAAAGGATGGGAAAGGTTATCTCAAGGATGTGGCTGTATGTCCGTCTTCAACGAGCCGTTTCCCCAGGGCCGTCCAAGTATATCCCTTCTCCTGACACTTAATGCACTTTATCCAAATCTGACACTTTAACACTGCTACAAGGACTCTGGTGGGAGTGGATACTTCTTAATGTGCTCTTTATCCAGATGTGAGATGAGTGAATGAACAGGAGTGTTCTGATTTTCCTCTGAGTGTCATTTATAAAGGGGACCTTCCTGTTGATGCTGTTGACCATTGTGAATGTTAGATGAGTGTGCGTTTGGACGAGGACGGTGCTGACCTGTGATCCTCGGTAGCCTCTCTTGTGGTCCCAGTCTGAGCGGGGCAGCATCTGTGGCAAGAAAAAAAAAAAAAGAGACAACAGAGACAGGTTAAAACCACAGTCCAGCACATTTTGTTCTCGTTCAACAACAGGAGCAACAATATCATGTAAAGAAATTTAGGCAGAAAAAAAGAAAAGGGACAAATGGTGAAGGGAAAAAAAGCGAGTAAGTGGAAATGCTCATAAATCTTTTTTCTTTTTTTTTTGGGATGGGTTAAGTTTTATTTGATTTATTTACTTATTTTCTTCCTTTCCATTAAGAACACAAGTCTGTTTCAACGTCACAGTCCCTATTTACCCTTTTATAAGCTGGAAAACTGAAAAAGCTTGGTCAGAGGGAAGTTTGACTTCTCTTGGTTCTTGAAGACATTTCACCTTTAATCCAAAAGGCTTCACAAACGGTCTGGTAGCAAGTTTCAGGGTTATAAGTTTTTGTCAGGACATTGTTGAAGGTGATAAACCTAAAACTGGGCTTGAACTGAGGAAGCTTTCGGGGCAAAAGATAAAATGTGTTTAAAAATCACGGAAAAACACCCGTCTCTTCAATTCAAACATTTCTGGATCGCCATGAGCTGGATAACTGGACCTACATCAGCATATGTCAACATTAAAGGTAGGGTAAGCCTTTCTATGCAATCGCTGACCCCGAAGACTTTTTGGGAGAGGTCATGATGGGACGTGATTTCCCAGGGGTCACAGGAGGGAGGGCGAGGGAGGAGCTCTGTGTTTTGTTGATGTTTTATTTCAAACAACGACAGATCTAACTTCATTCAGAAATCCCTTACCCTACCTTTAAACCCTGTCATACTTCCTTTTGGATTCGCTGCCCTAGAAATGAGATTCAGACCCAGGATGTTGATAAACTGCTGCTGCAAACACTAATTACAGAAGATCAGCATAAAAGCCAATTTGATCATTCAGGTCAGTGATTAATGACTTGTGTCAAACATTTGTAAAACATTTTTTGCAAGAGTTATGGCAGTCTGCTGTTGAAATAGGTCTGTCTGGACAGATGTGTGGTTTTGTGAGCTTGTAACTCAACACAATAGTACAATTACTGCCCTTTTGCTGTACTTAGTTACAGAAGTTATTATTTCTCTTCTTTTTCTTTTTTTTTTTTACCTATTGCACTTCTGGTTAATTAAACATACGCACACAGCAGCAGTGTTTCTAAGCAGTAATTTGTGTGTTAGTATCACGCATCATTTACAGCTCTCACTCTCAGCTCTTCCCAGAAATGTTTTCTTGAAGGAAAATAGTTCAAATGGAAGAAACACAATGAAAAAAGGGGAAATTGACATTATGTATAATCAACTAAAAATATCAACTTGATTTCTAGTAACGTTTACACAATCACTTATGGTAAGAAATGTTTAAATGTGTGCCTCCAAATAGAATTAAGCCGTTGTCTTTTCAGTCCCCAAACAATTCAAATCTACAAAATTTATGCAGTGTTGGCAGTGAAACAGTCAGCCAATATTCTCCTGGATTCAGCTTGCTTGATTGACAGTGGCCAACATAAACACACATGTCCCAGCTGTCACCACAATTCAACTCAAATGTTGCTAAAATATTAATAAATCCACCAACCGAGCCTCTCTCACTTCAAACCAGCAAAAGAAAGCACAGAGAGAAACTTCTCATGTGAACGAACCAAAATGGCTCCAAACTTGGGAGGGAATCACAAAAGGACCCATCGCTCATGGGAGGGAGCAGTGGGCAGTGTGGTAATGAGTGGAAAAAGCTTTGAGAGTATTTAAGGAAATCTGTGCAGCAAATCAACTCTAAATAATGTATGTTTAATTTATATCACATTTTAAAACATTTTGACAACCAGTCCTTTCGGAAACAATTAAATCCAAAAGTATTTGGACACTGATGGAAGTTTTATGGTTTTGCCTTAATACCCCACAAAAAAGTGACGAAAGTGGAGACGAAGGTCAACTTTAATTTAAGAGGTTTCACTAAAGCGTAGCATTTTCAGGGCCTGCGTCACAATGACGTAACGCAAGTAGCTGGAGGCGAAACAGAGGAAGCCTGAATGAAAATATCAATATTCACCGCCGTTTAACAGGCTTTGAAAAAGTTTAAAGATGTCATCTTATGTTATTGGGTGCCAGACGTGGCACCCAACAACACAAGTGTTTTGCCTCCAGCTATGCCCCACCCACCAAATACATCATACTGTTTACTAAGACAAAAGGAATCTATTACAGCCGTTTTCAGGAAAGTATTTCCAAGGGCTCGAATATATTTGCACAAATGTACAAAAAGAAGTTATGTAGCCAGGTGTGGTCTATTCCCGCATTAGTTTAAGACAAATGAAAGCAATTTCTTTTGACTTTTGTCTTTGGGGCAGCTGCAGTGGATTATCATGTTCCACTTATTGGTTTGTCATAGGTTTTACGTGAGATTCCCTCCCACACTCAGGACCAGCGGTATGAGTGGCTGGGACAGTGGGACCACTGTGGGCTTCAGTGTCCTGGTCCCAGGCAGATCACAGGGACACTTTGACATGTGTTGGAACTGGGAATCAATCTGGCAACCTTCCAGTTGGACGGCACTCTTGCTACTTTAAGACAAATGAAGCAGATAAAAAGTCTGGGGTTAATATTAGGTATTGATTGACATTTGGTAGCTGATTGAATGAAAGGAACAGGTCGTGATCCAAAGGATAGCACATTATCTATAAAGCATGGTGGAGGTAGTATAATGGTCTGGGAATGATGGGCTAGAAATGGATCCACATTCAAGCCAAATGCTATAAAACATGAAGTGTGGAGCTTCGGAGTGCAAGTGGATAGTGACCCTAAACAAACTGAGTAAGTGACTCAGCACTTTTGAAGACAAAAAAAAGAATAATATTCTTCACCTGATCTCAACCCTTCATAGCATTCTTTTCAGTTATTGACGACAGTTATAGAGGCCCACAAACAAGGCCAAAGAGGATTTGATGTCCATGGGTTTTGAGATTTCAGACAGTCATTTACAGCAAATAAGCTTCATTCAAGTAATTAAAAGTTATATTTATAGCTACAATTTTGCCTCTTTCTCCAAATACTTTTGAGATCCTATAAAATAGGAGGTAATTTGCTAAAGATGACTGTAATCCCTAAATGGCGAAACAGACGTAAAAACTCTGAACCTGAATGTATTTAGCGGAGGAGGACATAAACGTCTGAACATTTGTGGAGTAGTTATTGTACACCTCGTCCTTTGGTCAAGGTTCCCGCAACAATAGGCAACGCAGCACAAGATGAGGTGACCCTGACAGTGAGCAAACAACTTTATGCACACCCTTCATAAAAAGCAGTGGCTGCGCAGCAAATTTTCCATTGTGTGACATTTAGGAAGTTTGTCAAAATGAATTATGGGTATTCTCCCTCAACAAACATCTTAATGCTCCAATTCTGCATTTTCTCTCCTTTCTCTGACTATCAGCACAATAGCATCTGGGAATCACTTTGAAGCTCCATCAAACCTGCACGCACCCTCTCGTGCACTTAAATAACCATGCAAGATATAAAAAGGAAGTCAACAAGCAATCAGCTGTGTAAAAGAGGCAAATGTGAGATGTAAATCACTGCAAATGACTGTATTAGCCAGTCAGCGCTGTTTGCCTTATTCTTTATGGCTCCAACCACAGGGTTTTACTTTGCCAGAATAAGTGCTGGCAGCAGCTTCCCCCCGCAGTCCCAGCAAAGTTCGGCTCTATTAGAAGGGTCTAATATCACTGAGGCGCTCCAGTCGCACGTACAAAAACAGCTCTTCTGTTCTCATGCTGTCTTTTGTAACTCAACCTTTTATCTCAGTGCTCCGAGACCCAGAGCCAGACAACACTGAGGTCTACAGGCACCCTTTAATGTGTCAAAAAAATGTACACATTATTAAAGCTGGGGTTACAAACTTGCGCACCCCCCTACAAAGAGTCACTTTAAAGGCCACGATTAAGCTCGCGTTCACTTGGAGAAAGAAAGACAAGAAAAACAAAGTCTGGCAAACGCTCTAAAACACTGTTTTGCTCGACAACGGAGAGCAGTCTAAGATAATGCCTGCGCTCGAAAACATGACAGGTCTCTGCCAAAGTTGTGTCTGAGAAGGTAAAACCGCACATGATTTTTTTAAGATATCTCCTGGTTTTTTATGGCCACCCTCCAGGCAGTACAACACAGTTTGAGGCGCTGGATCTTCCAAAGATTTGCTTTTGTCCGACAGCTCCGGTTCACCCACTGGGGGAAAAAATAACAGCTTCTGGAAATGTGCCCTTTGTTTCACCCTCTGGTAGATCCATTATCCTGCCTTATCTCAGAATAAGCCAGGTCTAATAGTGACTTTTAAACTTTTGATTCATGAGTGCCTGAAAGCAGTCACAGAGAGAGAGAAAATGCTTTGTGTCTTTGAAATGGAAGTATGTCTTTCAACCACAGCGCTACAGTAACGGAGTAACATGACACACACAATGAGAGCCGAGGCATTTTTATGAGGCTCTGACCCACAGCAGATTCAGTCTGAGGAACAACTGCGCCTTCGTCGTTGAGTGATGCTCTCAAGAAACAAACGAAACTGAAATAAAGAAATATTGTCTCCATTCCCGTCAATGACTTCCTTTAATCTCGTGATGTCTCCTCCAGCTCCGTGAGCTACTTTCATCTTTGCTGACATGTGACATAGTCCTGTAAAAGTGATGCACTGTTGTCATAAGAGACAACCAGGACGGGAATCCAAAGTTACTTCGCTTGGATTTTGCCGATGATAAATACAGGAGATGATACGAGCTTGAAGATGCTTTCTTCATATGAATTTGAAACAGATATTTTGGTATAAAAAATGTTCTTTACTTTGCTTTAAAAAAACGGATTTCATCACAGTACAAGCAGCGGAAACTGCAGAAAACAAGAAAAGACTGTGACTCTCAGTAAAACAGATCCTGTAACAACATACCACGTGACGTATATACCACCATTATTTCTAACCCATTTAATGTTTTTTTTTTTTCTCACCAACTTCATCTCATTTGTTATTTGCATATCTATTTTTAAATTTCAGGCATACAACACCTTTAAAAAAATGACACTGGTGTAACTGAACTTTTCCAGCGGCGCTGATGGAACTCATCTCAGACCCTGAATTTTGGGTTTCTTTCTAAAATAACAGCTTGAAAGATCCTTTTGAGCTTCAAATTGGAAAAAAATGAAAAATTAAGGGATACAGATTTTGACTGACTACAATTCCACTTCGTGATGGTCCATCCCAGATACCTCTGAGCGAGAGACATCTACACCACCTCTTGACAATATTAACACGGGTCTTGCTTTGTGCACGGTAAAGCTTTAAAAGGATCTTTTGTGAATTTAGCGCCACATTGAGGAGTCAAACAGAGCTTTAGAATAATAGAGGCGATGCAGCGCCTGAGAGATCGGACATCACGGGCATCAGCTTGGACTTCCACTCTTGCCCTTTATGGACTGCAGTTCCTCAAGACTACTTGAAATTGTTCCATTGCACTCCAGAAGGAGAAACACGGAGAGCCGAAATTCAAAAATACTTTATTAATCAGGTAATTCTTGTTTAAATTATTTCTATTCCAGCAATCATTTTTATGACAGACAGACAGACAGACAGACAGACAGACAGACAGACAGACAGACAGACAGACAGACAGACAGACAGACAGA
>JAOWBL010004674.1:0-10924 GCA_028564865.1 Zenarchopterus dispar | reverse complement strand
GCTCAAATGGAGGCAAACAGAGAGCGTCAAGTACCATGGACAGGTCCCATGTGGGAACAGTTGGGCGAGTAGGTGGGTGTAGCCTACGGGCACCTCTAAAGTAGAGTGCCGACTGAGGAACCATTCACCCCAGCATGCCAGCAAGAAATGGCAGCAAGGTACACCTTAGGGGTGGACGGGGACAGTCCCCGGTTAAGAAGCTCATGCAGAAACTGCAGGATAGAGGGAATCGGACAGTGGATGGCATTCAAACCGTGTTTCTTACACCAGCGGTTCTTACACCACTTGGTGGGACCCAGCGGCCGTGGAACAGTGGACCAGCTCTACACCCTCAGTAGGGTCCTGGAGGTGGCATGGGAGTTTGCCCAACCAGTCTACATGTGTTTTGTGGACTTGGAGAAGGCTTTCGATCGTGTCCCCTGGGGACTTCTTTGGGTAGTTCTCTGAGAGTATGGGGTGCCAGAGGCCCTAATAAGGGCTGTCTTAAATAAAATGACTACTGCAACAATTAAATTCCCTTCAGGGATAATAAGGTATTTTTGAAGTAGAATTTGAATTAGTGGTTAGCACTGATCAGGTATTGCCCCAAGTAGAGGAGTTCAAGTATCTTGGGGTTTTGTTCATGAGTGAGGGTTCCCAGGGCAGCCTCCAACATGTCCCACTGGGACGAGACCCCGGGGAAGACCCTGGACACATTGTAGGCTGGCCTGGGAACACCTTCGGACCCCCCCCCAGATGAGCTGGATGAAGTGGCTGGGGAGAAGGAAGTCTGGACCTCCCTGTTTATACTACTTCCCCCGCGGCCCTACCTCGGATAAGCGGAAGAAGATGGATGGATGCACAGAACTCAGATAACATTAACACACATCTATTTGCACATATTCACATTCATTTGCACCTGTGGTCCCATCTTATTTTTATGTTGTTCTGTCTTGTTTTGTGCTGCTGTTGTAATGTGTTGTGTTGTTGTTACTGTGTGTAAAGCATCTGGAGCAGGTACACAAAGGATTTCACTGCACATTATACCTTGCAGAATATGTATATGACAAAGAAAGACAATTTGAATTTGAGTATTTTGTGTAGAAGTTAGTGTTGTACTGTCTGTGGTACTGTGTGAAGAAGTTAGTATAGTGGTGTGGTGCTCTGTGTAGAATTTTTACACTAAAGCTTTGATGTCAGTTGTCATAGTTGTTATAAAATCGTAATCTGACAAAATGAGTCCAAAAATCAGTCAACCTTCTATCACCAACACGGTTCTTTCAGTTCAATTGGAATTTATTCCATTCTTTAATACCAGTTACAGCCAGTTACAATAAAACCTGCAGAGCCTCTCCAGCTCCTCAAACACCAAAACATTCACCTCATCCTAATCAATAGGACTAATTAGAAAAGCAACAATGACAATCTTTCAAAGAGTTGCTCTGGTGTCTGCCAGCAGAGACGGAGCCATGCTGCCAGAGTCAGACAACAGTCCACATTTACATCGACTGATTGAAATATTAATTAATTACAGATATTCACAAGCTGGTGATGTACT
Source organism: Zenarchopterus dispar (assembly GCA_028564865.1). Taxonomy (NCBI): domain Eukaryota; kingdom Metazoa; phylum Chordata; class Actinopteri; order Beloniformes; family Zenarchopteridae; genus Zenarchopterus; species Zenarchopterus dispar. Next base: position 9,387 of record JAOWBL010004674.1, on the reverse strand, counting down.
ATTTTTATTCAGAAGTCTTCAAATCCAACATGAAGACATGAGTTTATTTGGACAGCCCTGACCCAGGTGTATCTTCACTCTTTTCAGCCATGCCCTCTTCTGTTACCTGAACAGCAGCATGCACAGGGCTCTAGGCCCACCTGGCCCACTCAGGTTCTGTCAGACATATTTGTAGTTACTGGAAGATCTGGTTTGAACCGCATGTTCTGCAGCTTTACCTGCCATCAGGTGTGCCTCCAACTATCAACCACTATGTCTACTGTCAACTGTCGGGTGTGTCATCAACTGTCAGGCTCCTCAGAATGGAATTTGAGTTTAAAATAAGACACTCACAAGCTAAAAATTTTGTTCCTTTAACTAAACATGAAAGCAGGAGAGAAAATACAGGTCTGAAATGGTTTGATCCAGTTTCCTGGGTCTCTCAGGGAAATGGCATCCCCAGTGTTGGCTGGAGATCCTCACTTCTGCAGATGGACACAGGTGAGGCAGATGGAGTCTTGGAGGCAGGGCTTACCTTATTCAAGTGATCCTGATATGTGTTATATTCTGTCAATTATCTTGACAAATCAAAGCCAGGAGGAGCTGAAGCACAGCAGAGAAGGAAAGCATGGAGCCTGTAAGTTTAGCTCAGGCTAGTGTTTCTCTGGTTCTACTTTAACTGTTCATGTGAAAAAAGTATTTGGCCTTCAGTCAAATCATGGCGAGTACCTGCTAGAGGTCAAATCTTTCTTCTAGGTGGTTACCAAAGTTTGCAAATCTAAATGCAAAACCCCATTTCTAATACAGTAAAAAGAAAAGAAAATTATAAAACTTTTTTAAATGGTATTTTGCTAGTCTATATGTTCTAGTCAAGAAAAATGTTTTTCCTCAAATGCCAGATATTTTTCTTACAATAAGAACAAATTTGAATAGATTTAGAAATATTAGGCTTATTTTTAGAAGAGCTGTTTTTGCAATGCTGGAGGTTTTCGTCCTCTAGATCTTCTCCAGATCCTGAAGGTTTAGATTCTTTTCTTCAAAATATTAAACTCCTTCATAGATTTTATCCAGGACTAAAAGTCTTATGTTCTGCTTTTTTGTTTTTCAAAATTGTCTTGTCATATATATCCTTGTCTGTAATGAGCTGGGATAGGCTCCAACAGTCCTGAAAAAGGATACAGCAGTTATAGAAAATGTTATACATATCCAGTTTTCAAGTCATCTGACTGAATCAATAAATAAAAGCTATAAAGAGTAGTCACACCAGAAGCTTCCAGAAGCATTTTCCTCTCTTTCTGCTGATTGGTCCTCTAAACTCCAACCACAGATCAGCCCAGCACCCCTTAGACCAGATTTAGTTCAAATATCTACATCTGTCTCTGTTGGCATGGCAGTGTGACTGACAGTAATGTGTTTGATTAATTTAGGAAGGTAATCAATAACAGCAGAGTGAGTGGTGGGTTAACTGGTGAGTTGACCACCTGTCTCACCTTTCTCATGATCATTCTCAGCCTGAAATCTTGCCTGAAGGTCCAGACCGAGGGGAATCTATGGTTAATTCACATTTTTTGGCATTTTTAAATTACCACACAAACCGTTGACTTCTTCTCAACAGTCAACCCAGCCTTGAGTCTAGGACTCAATCTCTGAGGTCTTCTAGCAGGCCACTGGTCCAGCTCTTGGAGGTGAAAAGGTTGGAATGGAAGACAGGTATCTTTTTTCACATAATGAGTTGAGATTCAAAGTATTTTCTTAATGGACAGAGTACCTGATGGGACCATGAACAGTTTGTGCGAACTTGAAGGTTCGCTGGCTGATTGAAGATTGAATATTTAATCAATTGATCAAAAGTAAATGAATATATTATGTATTTTTCTGGATTTCTGGTTGACATTCTGCCTCTTCCTTCAAATAACCCTGGAGGCAATCCAAAAACAGATGTTACATTGGTGATACAACTGATGAGCATCCAGTGGTGTCTAATTCAGAAGGTTATAAATCAAACTGAGAAATCTACTTTCTGACAACTTATTTGGTATGTTATAACATTAAAAACCAAAACCTTCCTCCTGTCCCATCAGATTATTTAGGATTTTTGAGGACTGATCTTGTGTAAATGTTGGGGAGGAAGAGGGAGGATTTTGGTGGTCTACGGAGGCTATTTGAAGAAAGAAAAAGCTTCCATTTCTTCAAATGCACCATCATGCTGGACTCATGGAAAGCTAGTATCTTGTTACTGTGATGCTCAGCTGGATGGTCTTCAGGCACATTTCAGTCCTGCGGTGAACCCAGCCTCAGGAGTGGCTCACATGGGTTCAATCTCTCAGTATGGGCTTCCCCAGACCCCACGACAGCCACCAGAAGAGCCTCCCAGGACAGACCATCACTGTTGTGCCAGCAGGGTGTTACGGTTGGCCTTCATCTTCTCCAGACGCTTGGACAGATGGATGTTACTGCCCTCCAGCTCACCAATCCGATCCAGAGCCAAGCGAAGCTGCAGGTAAGGGCAATGACCAATGTTGACAATTTTTTTTTAGATATTTGTTCACAATTTCACTGCTTGTTGGCAGTTTATGGCTCAGACATAATAGAGGAATTACCTCCCTCTGTAGCTTCCTCTTCTCCACCTTGAGCCCATCTTCAATCTTCTCTGCATTCTCGGATGCCAGCTTGTATCGATTCACCTGACCCTCCAGACGGATCACCTGAGGAAGTCAATGGCAACAATGATGTTACAGATATTTCCTGACATTAATTGAATCATGAGAGGTGAAAGTTGGATGAAATGTTTTTGAAATTCTGGTAAAAAGATTTTTTTTTTTGCTCTTTAACTGACATGGAATGTCAGTTAAAGAGCTCCAGTGACTCATTCTGAAGCAACTGATCATGCCGCTTTACAAGAAAACACTTCCGTTAATGTTGTATTATCTATAACAGCACATTCTCTTATTTTCTAAAAGGCCTTTCAGACACAACAATACACAGCTGAATTTTATTCTATTATATTACAACACAAATGACTGTACTGAATTGATTGACAGGAAAGGGTCTTGAAGGGTCTGGGTTGATCTGGAGGCAAATCTTCACCTCTCCATGAGGGGTTGTTATCCAGGACTAAGCAGAGAAAACCAGCTGGACTATCTCCAGACCATCAGCTTCTACCTTTGGCAGCAGCTAAATCTTCTGCTTGTATTAACCAACAACATCAGAAATGAGTGCTGCCAAGAGGAAAAGAGGACCAGCAGAGCTCCACTAGCCTTTACTCCAGCTATAGCAACACTCATTTCTGATGTTGTTTTAGTTGTGACATTTTAGATAAGAATGTTTGGACAGATTTGATCAGAATGAATGCAAGTTAGCATTAGTTAGCATTATAGGTTAGCATAGGCTAACCTATAATGGTAAATATAGGTTAACTTATAGGTTAGCGTATACTAACCTATAATACTAACTGTGTGGTAACTGAGCTAAAGTGGGCGTGTTCCAACCAGATTCTAGACCTCATTCCACCTATTTGCCAATTTTTAGGTAAGCCAGGTTGGCTGCAATCACTTCCCACCAACATAGTGCCATGCAGTAAGATGAAGAAGGCACCTCAACTTTCTGAATAGACACCTGTCAGGGCATATGAACATTTCTTCTTACACAGTCAATGTGGCAGACCCAGGATACACTAGAGATTGCAAATCTCCAACTGGTCAAAAAAGATGTTCCCCTTCCTGGCTCGGGTTCTGATGAAGGTAGATGTTCATCTCCCTGGTTCTGACTGAGGTCTTTTCACCCCATTAACCAGGTTTTTCCTGTGCACTGTAGCCTTGTGCTTAGTCAAGATGGAGAATTGTATTGTAATGAAGAGTCAATGTGATCTATTGGGTTCCTCAGCTGGACTGTGAAATCTTAGTCTGCTCTGTTGGAATTAACTGGATTAATTAAATTACAATGAAGTGGGTTGAAGTGGACTCATTTTTTCTCTGGATGAATGATAAACAGCGGTGGGCGTAGGATGAATTCCTGAGAAATACCACCGGTTACACTGCAGTAACAGGAAGTGAAATTTTCTTCCTGTAGGCTCTGATATTGGTCAGTCTTTATTATGACATCATCCTCCATGTCAGGGCTAGACACGGTGGATGATGTCTTTGCTCAATAAAATGGCTACTTGATGTCTATAGATTCAGAAACATTTGTTTTAAAGGTGTAGCTGTTTTTTCTTTGTAGAGTAACAATAACTGAAGATGGACTATCCATCTAAAGAACTCATTTTACCACAGTACTTGTGGGGTACATACATTCTGCTCCAGAGCTGTGACTTCCTGTTCAGATTTGACCAACTTGAACTTGAGTTCGCTGATCTGTCTGTTGGCATCTCCTGAGGAAAACAAAACTGAAGTGATCACTCACTCGTTCTTCAGCAGATGAAGGTCAAAGATGGACAGAAACTCACTCTGTAGGTCCAGCAGATGCGCACCCATCCTGTCCTCCAGCCTGCCCCCATCTGGATTCTGAACTCTGTCTGTCTCGTTCCTCTGAGACTGAAGCAGCCTCACCTGTTCACAGGGTCACAAGTCAGATTCCAGATCACCTAAAACCATTTTCTGGTGAGTTTGAGCAGCAAATTTCTTGTCTCACTTGATCTCGTAAACGCTCTCTTTCCTCAAACAGCTTTTTCAGCCGCAGCTCTGAAACACATCAGATAAATTGATTATGAATTGTCCATTCAGTTCAGGATACAAATGTTCAAAAGTGCAGGAGTTCATGCTATTTTTACCTATCGATTATTAAGTTAGTGCTGAAAGTTCGGACCATCAAACATCACGTCATCATTCAGATTGATATTTGATCAGTTTTTCAGCACCCATGGGTCAGTGAGGTCCACACCTTCAGCTGCTGCACAAAGTGCAATGTGCCTGACTCTTGCAGCCCATCCTGCAGGTGTCAAGCTCACAGCAGGGTTTAGGTTAGAACTCAGGTCCACCTGGTCTTATCCCTTATCTCAGTCCACCAGGAGCTCTCCCCAGGCCTGGCTCCACAGATGTAACCCTGTGAGCAGTTTCAGGTGAGGAATATCAAGTTCCTGATATTCTCCATAAAATCAATCAAATCACCCTTGGTCTGGCTCATTCCCAGGGGTCAATTCAGGCCTACATGTCAAAGGATCCCCTTCTTGATTTATCACCTCATTATAGTTTACGGGCCTCCTAGTCCAAATGATCCCAGGAGCTCCGTTGTCTGGGGCAGCTGGCCCTGGTTGGGTCTCCCAAGACTAACTGGTTCTGGGCAACAGACCAGACTGGGGTGATTCAGTCGATCCATATGAAGAGCGGAGACGGACCAAAGACATTTAAGTTCTGCCTGATTATGCTTTGTATGTCTCCATTTATAAAACTTACTTCACATACATTTCTGTATGTAAAATTTGCAGCATGTATTACATTAGTAAAATAATCAATAACTGCATCCCAACTTCAGGGTAACTAAGCTGATCATGATCAAACTCCTGCACTTTAGTCAGATTTAGTCAGAGGACTTGCTTCATTAGGAAAAATCACAAGTATCTTACCAAATACCTGTACAATCATGGAACCAATTTCAATAAAGCTAACGTAAAATACAAATTATTATTACTATTGTGAAATAAAAATAAATTAATTACTAAAATTAATTTTTAAAAAAAGGAGTCCTAAAACCATGCTTACCGTTGAAGGGCTGTGACACGTCCAGAGAATTATCTACTTATAAAACTTCATAAAAGACACCAGAACTTGCAGCTAAGTGAGATGGATAATATTTATTGATATTTCATTGATTTTTAAACAATACACAATTCAAGCTTTTCACAGCTGACATTACGTTTATGCCTTAAATATTTCATATTTTGATCATTTAACGAATCATTAGCTTCAAATATAATAAACTGTAACTGAATTTTGAGAAAAATCTGGAGAAGAACAACATTTCCTGTTTCCATCCATGTCGAATGTTGGTTCTGGAAGACTGCTGATAGCTTACAAAAGGACCTATGAGACCTTACAGTATCTGGTTTCATGTCTCCTGCCAACGAAAGGGAGTGCTCCTTGTCCCTCTCTTTGTTTCACTACACTTGCTGCTGGACGGACTTCCACGTTCTCAACCACGGCCTCCATCCTGATCGGATTCTGACGGGATGCTGGTAGTGTGACCTCCTCCTCTTCATCAGCCTCCTCACAGCTGTCCATATCTCCAGCTGATAACTTCTCTAGAGAGCCAGTATTTGCCTGCAGTGGCTTGTTGAAGACTCGGTGTTGTTCCTCATGAATGTTCAGCACAGCAAGTTCTGGAACGGCCATGGCTTTGATTTCTTCAGCTGTTGTCTCGATGAGCTTCCTGACCTTTGAACTTTGTCTAAACTGAGAATTTGATGGTGCCATTTGACTTCTTGTCAGCTCCTTTGGATCTTTGCCAGAACCTTCAACATAGCTTTTACTTTCTAGCTTCTTTGGTGATGAGTCCTCTGAGTGCAGCTCGAACCTGGACTCCATTATTGTAGGTTTGAAAGGTTCAGCAAAGTAAGATTCAATGAAAACAAACTCCTCACAGCAGTTCTTTGGTGCTTGAGCTAAGTTGAATGTTTCTTCAGCTGCACTATCTCCAAACTCTTCTTCTTCAGAGGTTTTGGCATCTAGTAGAAGGTATCCTTTTCTCTCTTCTTCACGAGTAATTGGAGGATTAGTATTGGAACCGGATGGTCCAATCATCACTGAGGCTGAACTGGCTCTGGGTGGTCCGGTTGGACATACTTCCTCACACTGTGTACCCTTGGGGGTTTGATTCTGCATGTTTAGGTCCATCAGAGGCAAGCCCTCCTCTACGGAGCATTTTGGATTCTTCGCATGCCCCATTGATCTTCTCTCACCTCCATGGTGCTGGTTGGACTCATTCTCAACCCCAATATTTAGTGTATTCTCCAAATCTAAGCTCCACCGGTTGAGAGAGGACAGAATCTCTGAGAAAATTCTGGAGACTTCAGCCACCATACCCTGATCATCAGCTAATACTTGCAGCCTTCCTTGAACAGTGTTCTCCAAACTGGTCCAGATCTCCTTTGAAACAGAGGCTGTTGCTGTTGGCCCAGGAACCTCTGGACATTTATGATGAGTTTCATGGATTTGAACATGAGCTCCTTGGACAGGTTCATGAATCTTCAGTTCTTCCAGTTCCTCAGGTGTTCCTGAACCCTTGGGAAGAGATAAATCATTCACTTCATGATCCAGTTTGGTTTCAGGAGGCAAAATCAAGTCCAACTCCTTCTTGATGTTACCATCGCTATCTGCAATACCTTCATGTTCTTGTTGCTGAGCCTCAGCCAGCTGGTCAACAAATGTACTCACTTCTAGGCAGTTCCCTGACGTCTGAGTACTAGCATCAAGTATTTCTGAGCATCTCCAGGCACTGCCCCTGTTTGCATTCTTATCTTGACTCAAATCGAATGCAGACATGCACTTTAGTTCAAACTCACTATCACAGGATGGAGCTTCTTTTTCCAGAACCTCAGAAACATCTGGATTTGGAGTCTTGTCAGGCAGAAAGTTCAGTTTTCCAGCAGCTGAAAGACTTAACACGACTGCTCTGTTCTCCAGGATGATGTCTTTGGCAGGTTGAGGGGGAACCAGTCTGGATTTCAGGACCCTAAGGACAGGTGTAGCAGAACAGCTGTAAGGTCTGTGGTGATGTGTCAGAGGAGGAGCTCCTGAATCGTCCTTCATTGGTTGTTTTTTGACTCCTTCATTCCTGTGCAGGAAGTTTGCTCTGGTTGGAAACTTCTTGCTGAGATCCTTTTCAGTACCCTTGTTTCTCAACTTTTTGTTTTCCATCGCCTCGATCCTGCCTGGATGTTTTCCCACAATGCTCCGTCTCTCTCTGGGCAGCTTGGTTTGGTCACTCATGGAGATGGTGTTCAGAGACTGCGAGCATTTGTAGACCTTCCAGCAGTTGGTTTTCATGTCATTCTCAGTTGGTTTCCTGCACTCTGCTGGCTGCCACGGTTGTGTTTTCCCTGAAAGATCATGAGGAAAGATTGGAGGACCAAACACTGTTACAATAATGAAAGACAGGAAATGAGTAGATGAGAATTAACTGATTCCATCAGAGGTGAGGTTCTGATCACTAAAGAATTACAGCATTTTTGTTTGGATCTTCTGCAGATGATGGCAGCATCTAATGTTAGGGAGGTAACAACAGCCTGAAATCAACATATAATCATCATATAAATCAGACACAGGAAAGAACTTGAAGATTTTTAGCCTTTGACCAAGATCTTAGTAGAGAAACAGATGAAACATTTAGTATCTTCAGTTTTGGTGAACTTCACAGTTAGGTTGAAAGTGTATTTGGACAGTAAGAGTTTTGCTGGTATTGCATTTGCTACCAAAATGGATCTGAAATAAGCAGTTCCCTGCCAAGTGTGAAGCAGCAGGGATGAGAGCCAGAACCTCCAGATCTTAGACCATGGTTTGAGTAAGGAAAGGCTGGAATGTCTTCTCCAGATTTGGACTGAGGTCCTGCCTCAAGTGGAGGAGTTTAAGGCCCTGTTTACACTACAATGTGCAAAAATACAAAACTTCTTTTCATATATATTTGAAAAAAAGAGTGCATTTACACAAAAGCAGAATAAAAAATGTCTCTGTTCAGGGGAAAATGCAAATAGATCAATTAAATTAAAAAGATGAAGCAGCACAAACATGATATGGAGGACTACCATTACTGTTGTGCTTTTCGCGGGTTAAGCAGATTCTAAGTGTGCAAGTGCAAGATGATGTGAAAGACATCACCATCGCCAAGAGATTCCAGTTTCAATTTACACTGACAGGTTTCACCTTGTGTTGAAAGTAAAATTTCACTCTGGAAGCTGTTGTTAAATCTTTTATCTTTTATTCACCCAAAACTCTAAATAGTGGGCCACAATGCAACAAAAAATCTTGTGTTTTACTATCTCAGCACTGTTGTGTAAACAGGGCCTAAGTGTGCTGGGGTCTTCTTCACAAATGAGGGAAGAATGGAGTAAGAGATCCACAGTTAGCTCAGGATCTACAGTAATGTGGACTCTGTCCTGGTCTGTTGTGCTGAAGAAAGAGCTAAGACTCTTTCCTGGATCTATCTCACTACCCTTACCTATGGAACTGCAGGTAGTGACAAAAAGAACCAGATGGAGGACAAAGCGGCTGAAATGACACCTTTTCACCCTCGACAACTCTAGAGTGGACAAAGCTTCAGCCCTATAGAAGACACGGTTCTGGAACCTATGCTCTGTTAAGTGAGCCTGACTAGATGTGAGTGATGTTTCTCCACCTAACCTTTTTTTTTTTTTTTTGTAAGGTGAAAATTAATGTGAAAGTGAAAGTGTCCCCCATCAATCCTCTTGACAAATCAATC
>JAOWBL010004673.1:0-10925 GCA_028564865.1 Zenarchopterus dispar | reverse complement strand
TGGGATAGGCTCCAGCAGACCCCCGTGACCCAGAAATGGAACAACGGGTTTAGAAAATGGATGGATGGATGGATGATTATACAGAAAAGAATAAGGGGGCGGGGCTTATCTCTAGGGCAATTGGGATTCTGCCTGTGGACTGACTATTGCAGGGCTGTTGCTAAGCCACGGAGGATGCAGAGGGGTGTGACACAAGTATAATTTAATTTTTTTAATATGCATTATAATGACACCCTAACTTACATTTAATCTTATTAAATGGTCTAACAAATAAATTAATTGAATTTTGAAATTTTCCTCTTCATATTTTGGAATTGTATTATTATTATTATTACTATTATTATTATTATCATAGGTATAATTTAACATCATATTGTAGATATGATGTTAAAAAAAAAGATAGAGATAGACGGACATGCTCTTCAGCCCTGCAGTCCCACTTGTAGTCATTAACTCAATAACACAATTTACTGAAAGACGTGCAGCTCATGACAAGTCAGTGTCGGTTTTTTTCTGTAAAGACTGCAGCATTCAGACTCCGACACACTTATTGAATTGTTGATTTACAGATGTAGATTTGGTGTGTCATACCTTTTACTACTATTGATTTACAGACTGCTAAAAGAATTATAGCCCAGAACAGAATCACTTTAATTAGTGTAAATCTGTGTATCGTAACTGTCTTCTAGTCTGAAAATGTTTGTTACTTAACGTTCCCTGACATCAAGTTTATGCTTCTGCTGGCCAGTTGCGATTTCTGTTCCTTTTTGCAGAATTCACCTTTTTTCCTTGTGAGTAAGCAAAGCACAGACACTTTCACTTAGTGTGGTTTCAATTAGTCATCCTGCTGCAGCATTTATTCATGCCGTCATTTTAGTGATTTAAATCTACATAAGTCTCATGAACTCCTATTACCTCCACATTTTCCACTCCACAGTGCAGTAATTATGAGTGCAATGCAAGTGTCCACCATCGCCAGAGGTCTAGCCCACAGCACAAAAAGATCCTTTCAGTATATCTTTTCTTTAAATTATAAACCTATACATTTGGAAGTAAAAGTGCACACCAAAATGAATACTGACACAATTTAACACATTTTGTTGGGCATTAGGAGAATATTTCAGTTCCAGACTGCACATTGAAAGGCAGTTATTGGATGTCATCAGACCTAGTTTTTCTCTGTGAAGCTCTATCAATGATGCAAAAGCCTTTTGCTTTTAAAATGTTGAGATTTTTTTTATGCCTCAAGGTAAAATTAATTGTTTATAAGACCATGACATCCTAACCCTTCTAGTCTGGATCGCCTACACATCTGCAGAGTACAGAAGCCTCTATAAAGTTGATTTGTGTGTGTGTGTGTGTTTATGTGTGTGTGTGTGGACTTCTTTGTTATGAATGCTTATAATCTGCCTACCTCTGTGGTGCCGCTCGACTCGCAGTGATGTGTTGCTGTGAAGTCGGTGTTTACTGCTTGTACTTAAACTCAGGAGCCGTTTGATACGCTGTGAAATGAGTCATTCATCAGCAACATCCCCAAATTTTAAAGAAAACATATCCAGCTGTCATGGAGATATGTAAAGCGTCGCTGCGCTGAGGATTTAAGGCCTATGATTTGTATTTTCTTTTAAATATCGGTGACAGGACTCATGCCATCTGTTACAGAACTGTGCATGTCTAACACCGTGCAGGAGCTCTCTAAATCCTGAAACCACTGCAAGTATGTGGCAGAAACCATGTTTTTTAGCACGAATGTTTCAGCTAATAGTGACTCCTTCTTTCGCGTAACTGTTGCAGCAAGAAACAAAGTACATTCAGTTCAGAATTACATATGGAAAAGTTAAATCCAGGACACAGGAGAATCTGCTATAATGGCCCACTTGTTGCAGTCGTGTTCTAATGAAAATTCTGCATATACTAGGAAATGCTGACTCAAACAGTGTTACAGCTGCAGTTCTGTGTCCTTACCGTGACCTCAGGTCCCACTGGGAGCATCACAGCAGTAGAGCGATGCCTGTTTGGCTGGATTCGGGAGATTATGGGTGTGATGGCCAACCCAGCAACCACACACAGAACACAAGGGTGATCTTGGTTTTTGTATTTTTTATTTAGACGGTTTATAATTTGATTATTGAGTTTGACATGGATTATCTTAATGGGTGCACACATGTTGTAAATCCATTGCCAACTTTGGTTTGTTGTGAACATATTAGGAGCTGATTTATGTTTCTTTGAGTTTACTAGTGCATGAGTGATCCCTGTGTCCTGGCTGGCCATCAGAACCACACCTGCTTCCCATCAACGATTGAAAACCTGTGGACTGCACCATTTTCTGTTTAGATGATTGGAGAGGGAAAATTCTACTTAAATGGCATAAATTAAGGTTTCAGTGCTTTTGTATTTTTGCTTTTGTTTAATAGTTACATGGTTTTGTTAAAAAATGGAATTGATTTAGTTTGTTAATTTGTGGTTTTGGCAGGTTCAGCACCCCCCTTCCCCTCTCCAGGTTTTGTCAGTGGTCCAGTTCCCTACTCTAAATAAGAGCCTTGTGTGGCACTTTGTCAGGGCATTTCATTGTTACTTTGACCTCTTTTTTGGGGGGGTCGTAACTTATGATATTTGAGCATTTATTTAAAAGTTTGATCATCATCCTTTCAATTAAACTAGGTGTTTGTCTCTTGTCCCTCTGCTTGGTCCCTCATGAAGAGTCTTAACTAAAAATTGGACATATGTCACAAATCTGTGGTAATCTTTTTGTTTAAAATCATACTTCTTGCCACAGCTTGAAATTTCAACTATTTATGTGTGTGTGTGTGTGTATCTATCTATCTATCTATCTATCTATCTATGTATCTATTTATCTATGTGTGTGTATATATATGTGTGTGTGTGTGTGTGTGTATAAAGGGATAAGTAGTGTCAAGTAAAATGTGCTTTTTGACTTCTAAAATGAACCTTTTATATCTAGTTGAACTCTCTTGTGAAAGCCTCTGAATTGTTTACCCACAGCTTTCTCGGGTAAATGTTACTGAGATGTAGCTGAAGGGTTTGTAATTTGGCTCATGTCAGTCCTGTCTCTTATACAAACACACCAAAGTCCTCTAAAAAAAATCTTTAAATTAAAGTTTCCTGGCTAAATGTTGGACATGATGGGTGGTTCCTTATTATCTAACTGGTGTAAAGTTCAGAATTGGTTTTAGACTCATTCAGGGCAGTTCTGCCGGTTTAAGCCACTGATATTCACCCAAGACTCACAGTTGGCTCTTAGTTCATACAGTTGTATTCTATTTTAGTGGATTCTATGAATGGACCGCTGATGCTGATGCAGCAGCACCAGTGAAACTCTACAATGTGTGCATTTGTGCTTGTGACTTTATAGCCATAGGCATCCTGTATGAAGTCCCGTCACTACATTAGCCGTTAACTTGGAGGACACAGGGATGCTGATTCATCAGTCGTTTGTTTGCAGAAAAACAATCATGTTGTTCAGTCTCTTCCAGTCTCTCATTCAGAACTGTGAACAGATGGTTTCAACAAGTGATTTGGGTTAGTTTAATCAAAAAGATTTCTTTAGTTATCTGAGATGCACGCACTATGGATATCCCACCTCATTAAAGAAAAGAGGGTGTGACATTTCCACGGCGATTATGGGCGTGTCAGATGGATGGCACAGCAGGGCTATCAGTCCAACAGTGGGAAGAGCAATGATTTTTCTGCAAGCGAATTGAGGCCAGGGGTTATTAGCGCGTTTAAGCCTTGGCCCGACCTGGCTCAATGGTGGGAAAGCGGATATTTTCTACCTCCTGCTGCGTTGCTGAAGTGTTAAATAAACAGGTTTTATGTCTGAAAGCAGTACTAAAGTCACACTGTGCCAAGGTTTCTCCAAGACTTTCGCAGACTTTTCCTGAGGTCACTCTTGTGTTTTCTTTGGTTTCTTGTAATGCTATTTTATCCTGTTCAGCATGGAAATGGTATTGCTCCGTATTGCTTATTTAACCTTGTGCCCTGGGTCTCATGCTGTAGGCTGTTAAACCTTGTATGGACCTTTTGTGCCTTTTTAATAATGTTGATAAAATTCGATCCGCCACAGGTAGATTCAGTTCAAGTTGTAGAAGTATGCCTATGACCAGTGACAGAAGCAGAGGTACCGGCTTAGTTCCAAGTTTCATAAGGAAAATACTTTTAATGTTTGTTTGTAAGAGCTAAGTTTCTTTCATTCCCCCTTTTTTGTCCATCCCTCCATTTTCCATACCCGCTTAATCCTGTGAAGCATCACCAGGGTCTGCCGGAACCTGTCCTAGCTCATTACAGGCGAAAGGCAGGGGTACACCCTGGACAGATCTTCAGTCCATCGTATCTTTTCATGTCAGAATAAAGAAATATTTTTAATTGGACTCATTTAATGACTTTCTTAAAAGTTACACTAAATTGGCTGTGCCCTCAAACAGCTTGGAGAATTCCACATGATGCTATTTTGACATTAAAAGCTTCTGATAGTTAACTGTAGACACAGCTGTAGTTTTATTTTAAGGCATACCTTAGGAAAAAGGACTTCACTGCATGCCATCATGGGGAAATCAAAAGAATTCAACCAAGGAAAAAAAAATTGTGGACCCTCACATGTCTCATTCATTATCAAATACAATTTCTAAATGCCTCAAGGTGTCATGTTCATCTGCTCAAACTGTAATGGGTAAGTTTAAACACCACAGGGGCCCACAGTCATCACACCACTCAGGAAAGAAGATGGCTTCTGTGTCCCGGAGATGAATTTACTTTGGTGTGAAATGTGTAAATGAACCTTAAAGGAATAAGATGCAGGAAGATTATCCTGTGTAAAAAGTGTTGTTTACCGACATCGGCTGAAAGGACACATAGTGAGAGAAAACGACTGCTCCAAAATAGGGATTTTAAAAAAAGCGGACAAAGAGACATCTTGTGGTCTGAGAAACTTTTTAAGTTTGTTTGTTCATAGTGATCATTGTAATGTTTGAAGGAAAAAGGGGAAGCTTTCAGAGCTGTGAATTCTGGGGATGATAGCATCGTCAGGAGCTGCTTTTCTGCAGAAGTAAATCAGGAGGGACCTGTTTACTTCACAAAATGGCTGGCATCATGAAGAAAGAAGATAATGTGGATGTATAAAAGTCACATTGAAAGGCATCAGCCAAAAAGTCTGAGTGTGGATGGGTTTCCTGAATTTGCAATGACCCCAAGTGTACTTCCAAATTTGTTGCAGTGTCTCGATGACAGCAAAATAAAGATACTGGACTGGAGCACTGAAAGGTCATGGAACTTTGTCACCACAGACAAAATACATCAGTGTTTACTGACAGCTCTGTTCATGTGAAGCGAGGTCCACAAGTCCTGTGGGCTGACTGAAATAATGCCAGCGTGAAAACCTCCAAAGGCTCCAGATGAGCTAACTATAATAAAAATAATTATGGTGATGTGAAAAAATGCTTTTGATTATTTTTTCTTCATATAGTAACACAAAACTACCAAGAATGCAATCAAACAACAAACAACAACAAATAAAAAGGTCCTTGATGAGTAAAAGTTAAAGCACTGAAATCAGTCCCGTACAAAATTTGTGTCCAATGGTGAAAATATTAATTAAAAAAAAGTCTGTAAACTTGACTTGTTTCCACCAGTTCTGAGTGGATCAAGATTGCAGCAAAATATTGTCAGATGCTCGTGGAATTTCACTTAAGTAAGTGGTCCAACTCAAAGAGTTTAAGGACAATATGAAGACATTACTAACTTACTGGGAAAAGTGATGACAAAATCTCTTTCTCATTATTCTGATATTTTACAAAAAAATAAGAGAAAAATAAAAGAAATATCTTACTGACCTAAAACAGGAAAGTTTTTCTCAACTTAATGTCAGACATGACTGTTTATCTAAATATGTTTATCTAAATATATAAATGGCTGGATGTGACTACACCTTAATTTAGCTTAATTTAAAATACATTGAAGACAGTTTGATGTGAAAACTGGACAAGTTGATCCTAAAATTCCATCTGACTCAAGCACGACCACTCCATCTCCTGAGCTACTGCCAACAGAAAACACACTTGGTAAGTTAGTTGTTTATAAGGCACAGCTTCATCCATTAGACATTAGATAACCCAGGTGGGCGTTGAATCCCCAGCTTTTGGAGGCTTATGCCTTAACCAAACCAATCAATCATTCATTTTCTATAGGGGCTCATTTCTGTTCAGGGTCGAGGTAGGGTAAACCCTGGACAGGTCGCCCATGCATCATATGACTAAAAGAAGCCATGAACGCTTATACAAACAGTCAATTCCGAATATTTTCGTACTGAGTGTGAGAGCCGGAGGACCCAGAGAAAGCCCATGTAGTCCCAAACATCAAAACTCTGCACAGAAAAGCCCCAATGGAGTTTCAAACCAAGAGGTTTTTTTTCCCTTCTTTTTGCTGTGAGGCAGCTATACCAACCACCACACTTCTAGCCTTCCCAGGAAGATATTTCAGTGTTTTTATTTTTGATAAGTCAACAAAACACTTCCAAACCTATTCTTTTCCATTTGGGAAAACTGTCCACAGGCTGATGTGAAAAACATAAGCTGAATTAGACTGACTGACTGACTGAACTGACTGAATTTCCAACAACAGAAAAGTTCAGAAAGTTTAAAATGGCCTGATACCTTTTCTGTATACACTATTATCTATATCTATCCATGTAAAAAGGTTTGCTGCTTAGTGTGTTGATCATTGTTGGTTCAGTTTATGTTATTGGATGCTAGGTTCTCAGCATCCAATAACATTGTAAGCTAAAGATGCCTGTGTATCTCAAAGCTGTCTTTTCTTGGATTATCACATTCTCTGCATAAGGGCCAAACACTTGAGGACCCATTTCATCTGTCTTTGTGGTGTTTCTTCATTTGGCCTTGCAGAATTGATGTCCTTCTAATTCTTTATTACAAAAAAGACCTACATAAGGCAGTGCAGCATCCAATTTTCTTTATATCAAGCCTTCACAGATTGAGATTTTTTTTTTGTTATGGTTAAGTCTCTTTAAGAAAAACCATACACTGTATTTGCAATTTTATTTTACAAACATATACAAATGTTATGTGTCCTCCTGTATGTATGTGAGATTGTTTGCGATGGTAAACACCTTGTGAGATATCAATTACTACAGGCCTCGCATTGGGAATGTGCTGCCAACACACAATAACAAGTTTAGCGTGCCATTTGTATCCTTGACAGGAAAAGAAAACTAGTAAATTGCACTACAAATTCTTGTCATCTTGATGGCTTTTGTACTTGCGCATCTCTCCTCTTTACCTCCCCTGGCTGAGATTAATTGCTCTCGCATCCAGCACTGACAACAGCATTTATGGAGGGACGGCTACAGATGTGGAATGCCTGTATTTCAGGTCTCGGTTTCCGTTGGCTTCTCTTATTTACCACTTTTCTCTGATTTCACCAGAGGAAGAAAACATAGAGGGAGCATGTAATGGGAATACAGTAGATATGGAACTCCAGGCGACAGCCAGCTGGGGCAGGGGAAAGGTGATGTCTCAATTTATGATTCACCTCCCACACTGTCCGTAAATGTATCGCCCAGATACCACCTGGTGTCACCATCAGTGCTTCTGTCACCCACACAAGTGCATCAGATACAAAAAAAAAAAAAAAAATGCAAGAAATCCAATGTGATGCTGGAGTTTTAGAGTTGTGACCAATGAGTTCAGAGAGGTGCGTGCAGCAGTAAGTGACTATAAAGTTTTTGTGAGTTGTCTCTGCAGCCTAAATATACTGTATGCTCATTAAAACTTCAGCAGTGTTTTGGCACTGACCTCATCCAATCGTTCTAGATAGAAGAAATGTTTGCTTCGCAGGTGTAACAGACTCAGCGCTAATAATAATGACTTCTACACTCACCAGCAACTTTATTAGGTGGTATACCTAATAAAGTAGTGAGTATATGTGTACAGATATCAGACTTTATCTACGGCATTGAAAGCTATTTTTCACCTTGAGTAGAGTTGTGCATTGTCCTGTTGTACATTTTATGAGAGCTGTTCAACAGATGAGCACGGCTTTCAGTGTTTTCAGAATTAATTGTCCTCTAACACTGAGGTCTGAGGTCCTGGCATAGTAGCTTCAGTTGCTGCAGAACAATACATTAAGTGAATTGGCAGGACCTGAACTCTGCTGATCCACAGCAAGACGATCTTTAACAAAATTTTCCAATGAACACAATCAGTTGTTGCACTAGTTTTTGCCATTTTCTGAAGCCTGTTTGTCTTTTTATATAATTGGTCAGTGCAAATAATAATAATAATAATAATAATAATACATTTTATTTATAAGGCGCCTTTCATGGCACTCAAGGTCGCCAAATAACAAGGGCACATGTACAACCATTGAACTGACTTTGGATTTTTAGAAAATAAGAGAGACATACTTAAAACTAAATGTGGTCTGTTATTTAAGCCCACTCCATGTATCAATACCATGTCTGATGGCACTGATGGAGCATATCACACGAGTCAGCCTCCAGGGTAAAATACAATGAAGTGCACCTCTAGTGGGACAAAGTGGTACGACAAAAGGTGCTGGCCTAGCCCTGCTTCTTGGTGGGACTGCTGGTGCAAATAGAATCCCACTCTATGATGTCTTGAACGTACAAATTCGGTTCAACTGCCACAATGACTGGCTCAATTGCGTGATGCATGCTATGACCTTTCTTGTTTGTGTGTTGTACAGTTGCTGAGAAAATCTGCAATTTATCTGCAGAAATGCCCATACAAATGCATTTTCCGGAGGCCAAAGTTTAACCGTTTGCCAGAGAACTGAAAATGAAAAAGAGAAAGTTTTCTTTTTCTCCAACTTGCTCTAGAGACCAGAGTTTTTGCCCCAAAGGCCTCAATTTCGCATCAAAGTCGGGGAAAATCTCTCCTCTTTCTCACAATGTAACTCCCTAAGGCAACGGATTTAAAGTTTTTTTCCTTGTAGCCTCAAAATGAAAAGAAAAAAAAAACTGAGTCAGCTGTCCTATACAATCCAATACAAAATCAGTGGAGGATTATCCATGGAACCAAAGTTTGCTACCTTTTGGGGTTTTGTTGTTGTTGTTGTGTTTTTTTGTTTGTTTTTGTTTTTTTAAACTTGCCTGTATGTTGACAATTTTTTGCTCAAGAAACATTAATGCCTCACCAGTCTGTGCAGGAATGATTTCCGGGTCTGACTGTGACAACATGTTTTTGTAACTATAGTTTCTTTTAAAATATCAATTATTTCAGTTTAAACTATATGACAAAAACATTTTAGTTTACTGTTTATGATGTAACTATTATGAAGTTTGATCAGGAGGAAACTTTGTAATATTTAGGATTAATTATTCCTTCTAAATTAAGTGAAATAAATACATTTTATTTCTGTTGAAAACATAACATTACTTTAATATTTTAATTTCCATGTTAAGTGTTTTATTTGTACAGCAGCACCTTGTAATTTGCCCTTTTTTAAATCAGAATTTTTAAATATCCGAATAAAAATGAAAAGATTTGTATTTGACAGCATATTTGCAAAATTAGAAAAGGACTGTCCTGCAAAGAGTAAATAACACTGGACATGTTTGATGGTGATTTTTTTTTAACTGGTGGTATGTGACAAATTTCTGACTTGTGGGTGTAATCTGTGTGACAGCAGCGATATCAGAAATGTCCGATGGTTCATTCAACTGATGAACTCACTTCATAGCTCCTTTATCCCGCTCCCTATGTAGTGACCGGACCAGTGGGCTGTATAACGGCTACCGTGGGGGGTTCAGACACAGCCTCACACCGAGTCCAGTGCGATGTTTGACTTTGGGTCACCATGGAAACCATTAACTCCTGGTCAGAGCTGCTACTGGTCAGAAATCCTAGCTTTAATGTGTCCGTCTCAAACATTTAAATCGGGAACATGAACCAAAGTATGTTAGTTTGGTTGGTGTTCACAAGTGATGTTTTCACCAGCGCTCAAACGTTGCACCAGAAGCTACACGACAACCACCAGTGCTGTTATTAGTCAATATCAGTGTTGACAAAGCATCATTATTCCATGACGACTGGCCTGAAGCAAAACATGGAAAAGCAGAGCAACAAAACAACTAGTGACCCAGGGTTAACATGAAAACTGTGGCTGGAAGTCGTTAGTCCACGACTGTTTGTGTTACTTTCTTCTGTCGTGTTTGTTCATGTCCTCCATCGCAACCCATGAAGCCAGCTGCCCGCAGGAGCCTTTACAGCTCAAACATATTCACATTCAAAAACACTTTATTGAGCCCTGACGGGAAATTAATTGTTGCAGTGGTAATGATATGGAGTCTCATTTAACCCATGGTTGGGTCAAATAGAGGTCATGGAACTTTGTCACCACAGACAAAATACATCAGTGTTTACTGACAGCTCTGTTCATGTGAAGCGAGGTCCACAAGTCCTGTGGGCTGACTGAAATAATGCCAGCGTGAAAACCTCCAAAGGCTCCAGATGAGCTAACTATAATAAAAATAATTATGGTGATGTGAAAAAATGCTTTTGATTATTTTTTCTTCATATAGTAACACAAAACTACCAAGAATGCAATCAAACAAACAACAACAAATAAAAAGGTCCTTGATGAGTAACAGTTAAAATTATAAATATATTTTCTGGGAAGACCTATAGGTGGCCCTCATATTTTTATTTTATTTTATTTATTAATTTTTTGTTTTTGAACCATTGACATGATCTGTATTACTTTACTTATTTACTTGTTGGTTCAATAGCAGATACTCCAATAATATGCCAACCAAGGTAGCGTCTATTGTTTTGGATACAAACAGAGTAAACGTCAGTTCCTTTCCTTTCTTTTTTCTTTGCTAGCCACAGGGTTTTTTTGCTTGTGTACATATATGAAGAAAAAATAAT
>JAOWBL010004672.1:0-10926 GCA_028564865.1 Zenarchopterus dispar | reverse complement strand
GCAGTAACAAATAAATGCATGGGGAGTGAAAAGAGGTGGGTGGGGTAGAAATGCCCAGCATAAGAGGCCCCCCAGCAATAATCCGATTTGATGATAGGTAGGTTTATAAGTGTCAGATTCCTAAATTTTCTTCTTTTTTTTCTTAAAGAGACTAGAAAATACAGATGTCATTAAAACTTTGGTAAAACAACAAAGAGTAGGGGTGCAAAAGACTTTTGCACAGTACTGTGGACATAGCGTTTGCCTCAAATAAGCAGATTCTCGTCACACTAATCCTTTATGCATGGGTTGCTCTCTGCACAGCATTTGAGGCTCTGGTCACAGACAGACAGGAAAATGGCACAACCCCAGAGGTACCTAGTCTTACTCTGGCATCTGCATTTTGCTGTCAGCGCTGAAGTGTGAAAGCACATCTGAATGCAAAATTACATGAAGCAACCAGGCCCTCGAAGCAGAGGGAATATCATCCAGTGTTGTTAATGCCGTAAGAATCTGAATGAAGAGGCTTGACCTTCTCAACAAGGATCCCACTGCTGAAGCAACGGCTCGATCTGAACAAAATTAAACATTTTCCCCTTTTTTCTTGGCTCCGGAGGTCATCATCTTAAACCGCAGTCACAATGGCCCATACCAACAGTTGCGAACACTGAAAAGGATTTTTGGACAATTTCTTACAGCCTTCTTGAGGCAGCCTTATAAGAATCCAGCGTTCATAGCCTGTTCCTAAGTTCGTGACCAGGTGGATGGTCTTGTCCAAGATTTTCCACAAACAACCCACGAAAAGCTGCGTTGGAGGGCCGATGGATGAATACCTTAGGAAGAATCTAAGAGAACAATGTTCATGTAAGCATGGTGCAAGAGCACATCAAGTTGTTCTGGGGGGCCCTTACAGCTATCCGATGAATGGCTTTCGAACCGAGATGCAAAAAGTGGAAGTACACATCTCCGTGTGTACTTCTGGAAGTACATCATAAGGCAGGAGCCTTATGACCACAGAGCACCTCAGAACAGAACAAACATGATCCTGAAGACTGTCGAACAACTACCTCCACTACCACAACCTAACCTTTTAACTCCACTTAGCTTAGCTTATCTTTTATAACTAAGCTTACCTTACTTGCTAACCTCTTCTTTGGTCTTGCTATTCCTGGACCTCTAAAATTTCTTGAGATAATTGAAATTACGTTAAATTTTCAAGTAAGAATGAGGTTGTAGTATACAAGAGAAGAAGAGAACAGCTTCTAGGGATACAACAAAATGTGTATTTCTCATTCACAATAAAAAAATTAACTAACGTGTCAGTGTCCCATCCCACCGAAGCTACTCTGAAATACAACTCCTTTTTTTTTGTTTGTTCATTAGACTATAATTGTGTGTCGAAGAGATTGTGGCAGGACCCAAATGCAGGAGACGAAAATGGCAGGACTACAAAATCAAAAATCTTTTAATAAAACAAAAAGCCAAGACAAGCATGGATCCAACAAAACCTAAAAATATCTTACAGCCAAACCCAACTCCAGGGAGATGGGTAGCAGGGAGGAAGGGAAAGACAAGGCAAGATGTACAAACCGCACTAACAAGACACAGATGCAAACAATCTGAGCAAGGTTAGTCTAACTATAACGAAACACAGGGACACAGACCTTCAAAATAAAATAGGAACTAACCAAAAACTAAACCCACAACAGAAACATATAACAGGATAATGCTCTCAACTATAACAGCAAATCTACAACATAGTGGCTGAAAAAGAAAAGGACAAAAGAGAAAAATGCATTAAAAAATAGCCAAAAAGCTCAATGAACAGGACCTTCAAAATAAAACAGGAAATAACCAAAAATTAAACCCACAACAATAATTCACTTGCAGAAAGAAAATGTGACCACTCAATGTGTTCAATTTGACCACTATGAATACCGTTTAAAGACTTTTCTTTTTATTTCTCAGGTGACTGGCTGCTCCTTTCAGCTTTCTCTTTTGTAATCTGGATTCTGTATTCAGAGCTGCAGGACTTGCCAACCAGTTATTGCCCCATATGGAGCTACACACATGAAGATATGTCCAGCTCTCTCGTTGATCATCACTGGCGGCGTGAATGTTTCTGGCTGTGTTTTCATTTTATAACTTTAGATGCAATTTACTTCTGCAGATGCCTCTTTCGACAGTTTTATTGCAGATTGGTGACACTTTCTGCAGAGAGGTTCCAACCTCAGGACAAACTGTCACCAGATCCTTAATTTTCATAGTGTCCCTATTTCCTGTTATAGCTTTTCTGAAAATTTTCTGCCTTTCTGAATGAGTGCTCTGATGGGTTGTGCTGCTCTTGTGTGTTGGCGATACTTTGCACAGAAACGATC
Organism: Zenarchopterus dispar; assembly: GCA_028564865.1. Taxonomy (NCBI): domain Eukaryota; kingdom Metazoa; phylum Chordata; class Actinopteri; order Beloniformes; family Zenarchopteridae; genus Zenarchopterus; species Zenarchopterus dispar. Next base: position 8,569 of record JAOWBL010004672.1, on the reverse strand, counting down.
TCATTATTTACTCCACTGGTCCATCCAGTCACAACACACCAAACACTCTGATCTGATGGCGATGAGGCCTCACAAGTCTGTTTTATAGTTTTATTTGTTTCTTTGTGTGGACATTGCAAAATCACTCAGCAGTACAAATATGTAGAAATCTGCAAGATCTGTGGGGAAATCACTTGAAAACAGCAGGCTGACCTTTACTGCCCGTTATCTATCAGGTTGATTACGGAGGCAGATGAAGTCTGAATAGATACAGTCCATCCATTTTCAGCAGAGGTTCAGCCACTATTGTGTGGTTGGAAGTTTAGATATGATAATATTAGAACAAGCCAAACAGAGAAACCCATTTATCCCCATGGCAATAACTCAATTACTAAAAGATGCGATAACAGTTGCTTGTCAGGAGCTGACAGATGGATTTTAGGATGAGGAATGCAACTGATACGTAGATATGAAAACATGGATACTTACAGGATGAGCAGTAAAGTTTATTATGTCTATGATAGAGGATTTTGAGTTTTGCTGTTTTTGTTGATGTGCCTCTGATAGATGTTCTGTGCCGTGCCACAACCTGGTTCTTGGTTGGCATTTAAGTGTTTCGAGTCAACATCTCAGTTTCATCGATCTCATCCAACAGTAACATGTGCCCCACTGTGTTCAAGCAGTCTTAAAATGAGCCAAAGTAAATGAAAGAAAAGACTTCAGATTTTCACTCTGAGCAGATCATGTATCAGAGAAGGAGGAAAATTGTTAGTTTCAGTATTACACAGTATCCACAGCACAGTGCATCCGCTGTATTGAGCAAGCTAGTGTTCTGATTATTAACATTATTTCTCTGGACATTTACCATTTAATGCTTATTGATGGCCAGATGAATGTATTTTTATAATCTGAGAAGATGCAAAACAGATTTACCGACACTGAAATGTCAATAACTGTAAAATGTCTTTAAACCGCAAAAGAAGACATTTGTTTACTGACACTTTCATTTATTAGGCATAAAATAAAACATAAAAGAGACTAGCCACAGATTTCCCACAACTAAAAAAAACTTGCAAGCGCCTCTGGTCTACAAAGTTTGCAGAAGTAAACATGTCACGTGCTCAAAAACATGGACAAGGGGGAAAAATGAAACAAGAGCACCCCTGAATGAGGTTTACGTGTTTACATTTACGGTTAAGATTGTGTGAAGAAATTCATACCGAGTTTTCAAAGGCTTTAAGGACAGATGACATGAGACCCAGTCTTGAGCCTGAAAGGGATGAATAATGGATGCAGGGCATCACATCAAATCAGGATTTGACATGATAAGGGTATGAGTATTAATACTGTTAAGCAATTAGTGTTTTAATTGTGATTATCACAAACATTGACCTATAGTACTGGATTGGACAGATTATTGACTAGCGCTGAAGGCAACATGCGCATAGCGACGCCATTTTGAAGAGCACTAGTTTACATGTAAACAAACAGCTGTCAATAGTGTAGGCCTCAAATAAGCGTGTATTTTACCTCGTCCGTGATAAATAAATAGTCAACCTGATTCAACTTTGCATTATTGAAGCACAATGTGGTATAATATCTAAATATGACTAAACATGAAATTTACTACTTACTTGTGAAAGGAGATGCACTGCTGTCTGAAGTGTTCATTAGCATAGTTGTAGCAGCCAGAAGCAAAACACTGGATGTCTTTATAATGATAATTCCCTTGGCTGTTGCTGCTAGCCGCTAGCCGCTAACCGCTAGCCGCTTTGCTTGCGGACGAAAGTTGCACTTTTCAAAATGGCGGCGCTGTTGACACGTCAAAAGTCACGTAACGTCCAATCCAGAGATCACTGATCACAAATGATGGCTTGTGTATTAAATGGAGACTTTACCAGAATGATTTTTTCTTTAATATACAAATATGATTCGTAAATACTGTGCCATCATAGTCTGGGCTTGTTCTATGAAGAAAGTTTCTTTACTTTACCTGGTTGCTTGAAAAGTGAGTGAATAATGAGTGGATGGGCAGCAAAGCTGAAGTTATGTACATGCACGACGAAGCATGACAGCAGATTTCACTTAATCGTCCATAAAGTGTCAAGATGGAGCTGGCGTGAAAAATAGGTTTCTCCCACATGCTGTTAATCAGGTTCACTGGAAATTAAAACCAGGCTGACACAAATGTCTGCTGCTGTCACTGTTTTGCTCTCTTCAGCTGGTTCAAGGAGTAAAGTGGCATTAACATCTAAATAGACTCAAGAGACACATCTTTTACTAGAAGATCAGTTTCTGGACAGATTTCAGTACTGAACATTATTAACTACATGCAGTTGTTTTTTACCAAAAAGAAATTGAGCGTTGCCTGTCATCTTCATGTTTGATAAGAGATACATTCACTTATCTCAATGGGAATGTTGTTTTTTATGTACTTTTTATTGAGTGAGACTGTGTCAGCAACTTCTGGAAGTTACTTTGTTGAAACAGTAAGTACAGAAACAAGTCTGAAGCATTCAGTGACACATAGAAAGGGTAATGTTTAATCCCCTATACTAAACCAGTTCAGAGCTGAAAGAGACATAATAATGACCCCCCACTTGAGCCCCCCCTCTACTTGTCTTAAATCCTTTTGAGAGCCTCTGGGTCCTTTTAAAACACGATTGTTGTCAAAGGGAAGACAATTCACATCTTTCAGCAACATTTTAGTCGACTGTGTTTGCTGAAAAGATGAAATGGGATTCTTTTTATTATTATTATTTAGTTTCCTCATAATTCTGATCACTGACGAAAACTACACAAGCCAGCTTTCCTGTGTTAAACATTCAGGCTTGTTCATCAGTTTTAATGTTTTCATTGTTCCTTGTGTCTGGTCTGTTAGTTTTGTTCTTTGGGTCTCTGGTTTTGTTGTTGTTTTTTGAAAGTCTTTGGTCTGTATTCAGCCTGGTTTTCTGTTCTGTTTTGAAGGTTTCTACCTTGTAGTTTTACTTCTTCTCAGAGCTTGACACCTGTGTTTTTGTTGTTGATTGCTACATCAGTGTCAAACGTTGTCGTTGCCACCTTTAGTGAGACTGTGCTGTTCGGTTTTCCTTCCTTCTCACCTGTTTGTCATGTCCTACGTCCTGGATCCTGCTCCTCATGTCTACCCAGATGTCCACTTGTGTTTCTGTCCTCGATGGACTGCACTGTTTCACCTGCTCCTGGGCTTTTTCTTTTTCTTCTTCTCTTATTCATTAAGTTATGAAAATCTATCTTTACCCTTCACCAGCTAGCTCGCTGTCCGTGAACTCTTTTTTTTTTTTTTTTTCTTGGATCTTTTGTCGCTTTCAAACTTGACAACAGAATCAATCATCATAACAACATTTTTTTTATTGACTCAGTATAAAGTCATTCCCCGGTGCTAAGACAGGTGTTTTATTCTTTAAAAATAGAAATAATCATTTCAGACCATCAAGCAATACTCTCACCATTCACCACTGCTTTAATAGACTATTTTAACACGTTACTGCCGCTATGACCATTAATACTATGATAATATGTGTAACAGTTTGTCAATTTGACAAAAAGCATGTGTATAAAGTCATTTTCCCCGTTCTCGTTAGTCACTTAAAAATTCTATAAACCTTCTTATATAAAAGGATACAGTTAATTTTAACATTTTCAGCACAGGCCATTCATCACAGCTATAGCAGTGCTCACGATGCACGGTCCTCTATTAAGGATCCTTAATTACAGCTTAGGTTGATTGTAAATCATTAATGCTAAGCGTACAACATGATAAACACATTAATGTTGTGAGCAATTTCAGAAACAATGAGCTATGTCTTCATCTTATCATGTAATTATTATGAGATACAACCATAGTTTAATAGAACGTGATCAAATCCACCGTGGAGCATTAATACTCTTTATTAATACCCCGATCACCCAGTGGGGTCTTGTTTATGCAACTATTAGTATTAACACTCGTAACATGAATCAGTTGTCTCAGTGCATACTATTATTTTATATATACTCGCTTCCCACCTCTTGTAATATTTTATCACACACGTACAGACCATTTCAGATATGTTTCACCATGATTTATTACCTTCCTAACAACAGACAATGAAAAACAACTTTACAAGTCAAATTAAAAGACCATCACAAAGCACCACAGGTTATTTGAGTCGTCATCAGACACGCAGGCATAGTGACGACCTGTCCATCATCTTCGATGACACTGTCTCCCACCTCCGTGTTTGAGCTGAGTGCTTTCTCTTTCAAAGGATGGAATTAGTGTTCATGAAAAGCCGTCTTTGATTCTCCCTTTGATCCCGCAGCAACGGGGGTTGGGAATAAGCTGTAATGAGAGGAGGATGCAGCCTCGAAAAAGAGATTTTAATTTTCAGAAAATACGAGGAGGCCACGGGAGAGTATTAAGGTGTGAACTGAAAGGCGTGTAATGAGAGAGAAGTCAGAGGAGATGAGGAAGGATAACCTGTGATCGCGGGAGCTTTCTTCTCCTCTGAAGTGGGGGAAACAATGAGAGACTGTGTGAGAGTACGACAAGGGGAGAGACTTTCTGTTTATGAATTATGGCGATGATAACAGAAAGGGAAAGCTGCGTGCAAGGAATATTGAAGCGTCGAAAAAATAAATGACTGCACACATTTAAAAATGAGATGAGGCTAAAAGAAACAGGAAATCTTTTAGTTTTATCACGTAGACTCTGAGAGAATCTCAACCCCAAAACAAGAAATCTAAGTTTGTAAGTTTATATGAGAATAGTCTATAAAATTTAAATGTTCTTATTGTAGCTCAATTTAGTTGATTTGCAATGAACCCAAAGACAGAATTTCCTAATGAAAATGTCACTATTGTTGCTAATTTCTTTCTCTTTTTTTTTTTGCATATATTTTAATGGTTAGTACGATGATTTGGTAAAACCTTTATCCAAAGGATAAATATATGCATTTTAATCTTGCAGCAGATATTTTCATATGGTGCGTTAATGTGAGGTGTGTGTCCTTCACCAGTCCTCCTAGATAGTTTAATCTCACCTACTTTATTAAGTCTGAGTTCCTAATCCTGCTCAGGAGGACCAAACCACCGATGTGAAACACAAAAGCACAAGACTGACAAAACGACAAAGACAGTGATGGGTGCAGTGTGTGTAGTGTGGTGATCACTGTGGTGTTTGTTTGATGTGTCTTCATGAAGAGATGTATTACATTAGGAGACAGACGTGATAGTAAAAGACAATTAGACATAAAAGAAAAGGAGCCAAACAGAAAATGATGTGAGTGAGTGTGAGAGAGAGAGAGAGAGAGAGAGAGAGAGAGAGAGAGAGAAAGGGGAAGTGTGCAAGTTGTTGCTAATTTTTTAACCAATTTACAAAATGCTTTAAAAAAATTTAAAGGGAAAGAAGGAAAGAAGAATTAACTTAAAAAAGCCTGAGATTTGCATTTCAAAAATATTTATCTTTGATGAATAGAAATACAAAATGAAGGACAGGACAGGGAGGCAGAAAGGAAGAAGGTGAAAGGAGAAATAAAATAAATAAATAAATGGTCCACAGGTTGAGAAATACAAAAAAGACCTGTAATGTTCAGTTGCTGTAAAAGTGCCTGAGAGCCTACAAGAGAGTACAAGTAGAAAAAGGGAGTAAATGGGTCACAGAAAAAATTGATTTTCACAAAAATTGCACAGGAAAAGAGACAAAAAAGAGAAGAAGAGAAGAAAGGTGGAGAAAAACAATCATATTTCATGTTTAACCACGTCATTTTGTTAATGCTTATTCCTTCTTTTTACCGAGTAATTTGAGATAGTTTTTGAGTTTAACAAAGTGGATAGAGCTCCAGACGAGGAGAAGCATTAAGCTGAGAATATACTCTCCCCCATGATTGCTTGTGATTGTCAGCTCAGTTTTGTGATACAGAGGATCTAAGTAGCGAGAGTGATGAGCAGTGATTACTGCTGTAACCTAAAAATGGATGAGACAGCTCTGTCATTACAACTAAAAGGAAAAAAAACCCTTTGTATCGTACAGACCCTCACTGAAGCGTCACAGGATCAGAGCAGGAACTCTGCAAGACATGTAATCTGTCAGGTGTTGTATTCCTGCTGTCGTAGAGCACAAAACCCAATACAATCATGAGCTACACAGAGGTCTGGTATATACTGTTGAACAGCCTGGTAATATGAACTCTGAGACAAATCTGTAGCGTGCTTATGTTCATGACCTCTTCACACTCTCATTTTTGGTACGTTGGCATCCAGACAATGTTGTCATGACCTGTGACTTGTATCCAGGTCACTTCACACTAAATCAAACATGCTAAGACCTACAAAAGGGTGACAGAAAATATTTTGCTGCTTTTTGAAAACCAATTTCTTTCATTTCTTTTTGTTCCTGAAGTTTCCTAGTCAGAGTGTTTGCAGAAACAGTTTAGACCCAAATCCATGAATCCAGTCAGGGTAGCTGGTTCTGGCATTTTGTGTTATATCAAGTGTGTCATAATTCATTTTTAAAACCTGTCTTAAAACCCATTTTTTATTCTTTGGTTTTCAACCTCAGCAACACTTAGTTTCCTTATTTAATCTTCGCTATTTTAATTGGTCTTATCTGTGTTCAATTTAAATTGTTCTCATGTCTTATGTTTTTTTTTTTTTTTGTTAAATGTTTTATGTTTCTTATGACCATTTTTAGTTCTTAGTTTTCAGCTGTGGTTGTTTTTAAAGTCCTTCATAAATAATGTTGGTACACATGGTTTTCTGGTTTTGGCTTTTCTTCTCAATGATATCTAAACTGCAAAAGCCATTTTTTAGCTGTGTTAAATGTGTGGGTTTTAACCGCGTTGAGTATTACTCAGCTCTAACGGCCGCTGGCTGCTACATTCAGGCTGTTTTCCAGTGAAAGTTCAGAAAAGTTTTCAAGCAGCAGCAGCATCTGTAACTCAATCAAACTGCATTCAAGCAAACAAACACTACTAATAACATGTATGCTTTGCATGACATAAACAGGTGAAACCAGGCAGGGAAATAGGTGGTTGAAGCAGGTAGTGTGTATAAATCTGGTTTTCAGATTTCAAAATAATACTGCAAAGTGTGTGCTAGGTCATCTTAACTTTGTTGTAAATCTTCAGATATTGGCATGACAGCATCAGCATAAGGTTACTACAAATGTTCTTCCTCTCCATCAGTTTAGGTTTCTTCTGTTTTTATTGAATCAGGATGAAATATCAAACTAAATCATGCATAACGATCATTTCATACTATTTTCTTTTTCCCCCCTGAAAATTCAGAGGAGTTATTGCCTCCCTTTCTTTCTCTGAGGAGCCACAGCTGCAAATAAAAGTAATTTATCTAAGAGGATATTTATTTTCTTCTGGAATACATTTCTATCAGGAATGCGTTTTATTTCATTGGTTTTGGACAGTATCTCTATTTCTCTTTGTTTTCAGTCTTAATCTGACCTCAGTTAAACATCACTTGAAAGAAGATTTGTGTTGACATTTTAAGTTTTACCGTTTGGTGCCTTATTGCTTTTTCCTGGTTTTTAATAAGTATTTACATAATAATTTATATTCTTCTTCTCATCGCTATCAGACTTGCTGCTTGAAGTCCTTCCTGGAAAGCTGAGGTAGTCTCTCTGTTTCGTGATCTCAGCAGGCTAGTCACTCAGGTTTCATCGCCTCCAATCTCACTCTAGTCTGGAGCCTTGAGGGATTTCTACATCTCGTATGAACCAGCGCATAACTGGATTAGTGTGTTTAAATGAGGCCTGTATGAGAAAAGGCTCATTACACTAATTAAAAGCCTTCATCTTTTCACGCCCCCATCCTGGAAGTGTTGTCTCCTCCGAGAGCCTGCCGTACGATAGGTGCTGCACCTCACTGTCCACTGATAATTGGTTTTAGAGCACTTCATCACCACCAACTGCCTGGGAAAATTAATAACCTGAAACTGTTTGTTCATTTGTGTCAGTAAAAATCTTTGTACTGACACAGTGATTCTCTCCTGCACACAACAGAGACACAGAGGGTCCAACTTGTGTAGTCCTGTCGGACTCATTACACCTTATAAGTACATCACAGTGGCGGACTCTGCATGCTATGAAGAAGGACGCCTTATCAACTCATTAAAAACACTTTCAACAAACACCTGCTGCCACAGAGACACACTGCATTCACACAGTCCTGTTCAGTGACTGACCCCAGGAAAGCTTCATCCTGCTTTATAGAGAGATAATGATGGTTTAGGCAGTGTTTAGGGAAAGAGAAACAATTGCAGCAGGAGGGGATACAGAGACTCATTATTGCCCTTTTACTACCACAAACATACACCTCGTAATAACTGAGACAGCTCTGAGACGTGAGGTGATAAAAAGAGGACAATAGTGGCGCATGTGTTAGGATGCTCAGATCGGTGTTTTGGAAAAAAAGACCAATGACAGAAAAATCACTGGGTGAAAACCATTAAAGGATGTTTTGTTCCCTCAGGGAAACATAAGTGTTACAGCGTTTTTAACCATGTTAACATGTAAATTAATGATGGCTGGGAAACTCCAATAATTCCTATATATATATATATATATATATATATATAT
>JAOWBL010004671.1:0-10926 GCA_028564865.1 Zenarchopterus dispar | reverse complement strand
GGACGGATGGATGGATGGTGGATGAATTGATCCTTTAGTCGATTTCTCTCCCTCTTTGACAGGAAAGAACCACTGAATAATCACACAAACAATCAGAGAGATGCAGTATCAGACGGAAGCAGAGCAAAAGCCAAAATACTGACAAAAGACATTCAAAATAGTGCGGACTTGTACACGTTATAAATGACCACATGAATCTGAATTGTTTTTTTCTTTATTGGAGTAGCATCATTTCAGCATTACAAGTTAACCAGAGGTGTCTGATCTGTCCGTCAGATTCCACCGTGAGCACACGCTCAGAAGAGCGTCCACTGGGAAGCAGCTGACATGACTTCCCACTAATCCTGACATCCAGCAAGGAGCCACAGCGAACAGCAGCGAGATGAGGCGCATAAATCCAGCAGAGTGTCAGGAAAGCAGGATAACACAACCCCACACAGTCACGAGTATGTTCTGGATTAACCTCTGCCACCGCTTCAGTCAGTACGTCTGCGGGGATGGAATCACTTGGAGCTGTCTGGCTCCGAAGGCTGGAAGTCGTGCTTTGGTTGCTGTAAACACAGACACGATTTCCTAACGAGAAGCTGTGGAACGAAGTGACGCCGCTGACTTCCATTCCTCGTACAGAGTTGTGAAATTCTCACATGTACATTTTTATTTCTGACCAACTGCTGCTTCACAGGCGTAAAACATATCTGTCACTACATGTATTTCATGGTCAAATTCAAACCAGAACGATGAGGAGATTTATTTGTTCCAAATGAGCACTCAGCACGCCTAAATTGTGTGGTTTTGTCCATTACATTTTCTGAAAGAGCTGGAGCGCATATTGTGACAGCACATCAATTACTTACGAGGCCTACATCTTTATGTTGTGAGTCTGACTTAAAAGACAAACAAAAGACATTAAAAACAAGCTAATAGAGAAGATTAAAAACTAAAAAAACCAAAAAACAACTGTAACAACTGTTCCAGGAAACAAACTTTTCTGGTGGTCCCTCACATTAAACAGCCACTAATGCAAATGCAAACACACAGACACAAACAAGATTTGATTGGGATTGGCACGAGAATGGATGCTTTCTTTATTTTTCTCCACATGTGATCTTAGTTGATTTAGTTTCAGGGCAACTATATTCTCACACTTAGATGTGTAGCGGGAAGTGCTGGAGGGTGATTAAAGGCTCCCTACGGAGAGAGACACAGGAAACAGACAGAATCTGCCATGCTCGGAGAACTGTGTGGTTTCACTGAAATCAGATCCCCGTGGGCTCAGAATGCACACTCGTCTGAAATGCGGTACATACATTACTTATGTAATGCTGATATTCTGAAATGCTCTAAAACACACCTTTTAAGTGTCCATTTTCACAGCAGATTTCTTATATCAGTGAGCTTAAGCCCCAAGTTTAAGCACATGCTCTTCACGTAGTGAACCTTGTTTTTTACCTGTGACAAATTTAAAACCCTGCTGCACTACACCAGAAGATAAATAAGTCTTCACTGCAGGAAAGGGTTCACCACTTGTGAGAAACAAAAGCCACAACTTCACCAAGTGTGAATTTTAAAGGCCCCGTCTGCCAAGTCGACACCAGGCAAGCAGGACGCAGTTTGAGTGAATCCAGACGTCTTTAGAGTCTTAGCTTTTAAAACGTATCTGAATTGTGAGACCAAGCTGGAGATTATGAGTTCTGTTTGAGTCCAACTTGAGAGAGGACATGCTTTAGAGTTAGAAAACGTCAGTGGATGTTTTAAGCGAGGCATGATTTGATGACGCATAGATTTGAATCTCTTGCATCAATTATTGTGGTATTTTGTTCAGGTTTGTGGTTTCTATGACCCGAATGACTGAGATTCTACAACATGCTGAATCAAAAGTTGCTTAATGTAATTTAGAAATGGTGTCAACAAATTGTTTGTCCAGCTGAGTCACTTTGACTCAGCTGTTAAGAATAACTTCAGATGTTTGCAGTCCACATGGGACAGGATGCCTGGCTACTGAGTAGACGGTGGTGCTGAGTAAGTCATGTAGTAAGTAGTACTAAGCAGGCGACCAAATACATTCTTGGGGGAAAAAATATACCTTTTATACTAAAGAGTAACAATTTATGGATAAGCTGCTGACACTCTTAAAGATGGATGAACAGACATCCTGTCTCCTCAGCCCTCATTTTCCGATCCCATAAACATCTGGTGCCTCATCGTCAGCAGTACGTGGCCATCAATAATCCATATTCTCCCTGATCCTCGGGGGGAATACAGAGGCTTCCCCGGACCAGATGAGAAGCGTAATCTCACTGGCATGTCCTAGTTTCCGGGGTCTCCTTCCAGTTGGACACGTCCAGAGCACCTCCCCAGGGAAGCACCAAAGAGGGGTCGTCCTGCCCAGATGCTTGAACTACCTCACTTGGTTTCTCTCAACGTGAAGGGGCAGCAACTCTGCTCCAGGTCTCTCCTGAAACGGATGTCCAGCCACACTTACTTCAGCCTCTTGTGTCTCTGATCTCGTCCCTTCAGTGACAACTCAGTTTCTGTCCATAAGAGAGTGTGGATGTAGATCGGCCAGTACGCAGAGACACTAATCTTTTGGCTCAGACTGATACAAACTCAGCATTATTGCAAATGCTGCACGATCCCTCTGCCAGTCTCCCGCTCCGTTCTTCCCTCATTCATCAGGTTGGAGAGCTCAGTTTCTAAGATCTTTGGTTCAGTTCAAACAAACTAATATGTGCTTGTTGGCTCGTTATGCCCCATTTCAGCTGGTAATCAGCATCCTTGGTAAATATGCCCTCACTGTCTGAGTGCAGGGACCACTACTGATTTGGTCACAATTTCAAAAGAAAAACCTAACAGTTTTTTTCATCGCTGATGCTTGGGTGGTTAATAGCTGTTTTAAAATCTGTGGTTTGCAAAACTCAGAACACATTGTTTTGCTGCTTTTAAAAGGACTTTAAAGTATAAATCTGAACCCCAACCAGGATGTGCTCTGGTGAGGGGAAGCACTCGTCAGGTTGCACCAAAACGGCTCCAGTTCTTGTTGGACAGTGGACAAAGCTTCTGTGATTGATTTTAAAAACCAAACTAAAACTATAACCATAATCATACATGGTTTATTCTTACTTTTATTAATTGCTGCTTTTACAATAATTGTGAATGAGTAAATGTGGCTTGTAGTATAGTCAGTAAGACAAGAAAAGTGCTACAAGAATGCAGACCATTGCACACATTTTGTGTGTGAAAAAAAAAAAGACTTAAAAAAACCTACAGAAAGTACAGCAAACCATAAAGCAACATTTCTAGGGAGAACTGCATGACAGAGTTGTGATAGCTAGTGATATTTGATTGACAGAGCTGTGAGTTAGAGAGCTCTTTCAGCATATATCAGGCCATGTGCTTTGCTTTACGGAGCCGTGAATGAGTGATGTCTTAGATGATGAGCTTTCGAGGCCATAGAAAGATAAAAATAGCCACGTTACGTGACATGAATGGGAAAAATCCTTCCTGCTATTACACATGACGTGAGAAGGAGAGATGCTGAAATCTCCGGGAAGGAGAAGCTTAAAAGCCAAAGTTCAAGTTTTTAATATTTTCCGAGACTGCGACCTCTGACGCTCCCTCTCCCCCATCCTTCTTCTCCTGTTTCATGACTCCTCAATCTTCAGCATCTTCCACATCTCCAAAGTGATGAAAGAGGCTGATGAGTAGCAAGGACAGAGTTCAAGCTGATTTCCAGGACTCACGCGAGACAGTTCATCTCTGTCAGGCTCTGAAACCATCTGGCCACCCCTGCTGGAAAGCAACAAGGCGGTGTACTGTTTGGAGACTTTTCCCCAGTCGTGGCCACGACCTGAAAGCACCTTTAAATGTTTTTCCTCCAATCTCTCATTCTCAGGCCTCATTTCGTGCTCCCTTTAAGAGTAACACAGTTTCTCTGACACGCTGCAACCGCCCCTCATAAATCTGCAAACTTAACTAAGGGTCCTCACGTCTATCAGCCCCCGTACTTTGGATCTTGGGGCCACATGGTGACACGCACAGAGCTGGGGGTGTTTACAGGTGCCCCCTCCACTGAGACTTATGACCGGCGCTCCCCCACTCTGCAGTCACGCAAGCGCTGCCCTGCTTATGGACCTCAGCCTGATTTTACTGCAGCCTGTGGGGAAACCAGACATAGCAACGGCCCCGGGTCCACATCAATTTCACAAGCAAACTTTCAAGGAAATAAATCATTTTGTAAAAGGAGAAGGGAAAAGGGGGGTCCCGGTGGGTGTGCTGCCTTAACCCGCTGAAAAGAATGCAAAATAAAGTCCATTTGGAGTTGTTTTGCTTTGTCATATCTTTGTCAGCAAGAGATCTTAATCCCAACTTCATGCTGATAAATTGCAGTCGTGTAGCGTAATTGGTTACTATTGTCAAGTAAATGTAAGAGACATTTCAATGCATGGTTATTGAATTTAACTAATCATATTTCCTCTTGACACGCAACGTTCCAGGAACAAGACCTCCAGTTTTATAGGTCATATGAGATCCGCAGTTTGCCTTTACACGGGAAGACTCAGTTTAGACTTCATTTATTTAAAAGCACACGGCGCCAATGTCTCTTTCCATGAACACAAAATATGCCAATCATAAATCAGACTTGGTCACGTTTTGTGCTCTCATTAGGAACAAAGTAATTAATCTCAGTTAGGTCCTGCTAAAGACAACAATAACCTATCAAAGAAAATATGCTTGAATTCAATCTAAATTTATTTTCTTGGGCTGACATTAACAGCCCCCCCCTCCCTCAAGGTATGCAGAGTCTAACCCACTCACGATGTCCTCAGCTCCAGCACCTTTTCCCCCATCCTCGACTTTTTATGCCAGTGTTTTATGTCAAAATCTGGAGAAATCCCTGAACCACCAGTGCGGTTTAAGACTGAGAACAGTTAATTAGTTTGTGCGCTCAGTTTCACTCTATGAAAGGAAACACATATCTACACGTGTTAAAACTTCCTTTCTGGTGGCCACATTTTCACTCCGGTAACAGTTTTATGGGCTGGCGTGAAAATTGAACATTCCGTACCAGGCTCAGTGCAAAATCGCCTAAACTGACGTTCCCAAACGCCTCGACAGCCCTTTAGATATACCTCGGAAATAGAAGTACATAAGAAGTACCTAAATTAAATTCCAAATGTGCTTGTGAACTTATACTGATTTTCATAAAAAGTACTATTGCTGATCTTTGGATCAAATAAATACATGTTTTTGCTTGTCAAAGCCTTCTAGCTCTTGATATTGAAATATTTGTTGACGTAGGTTTTTGCTGCCATTTACCACGGGGCGGTGATTCATTATCACAGCTTGCACAGCAGCTTCAGTTTGCAACTGAAGTCTCTGGTGTAGCTCAGCATATACACGGCTATGCCACAGACGCCTGCTGTGCTCTGCATGAAAGCCCTCTTTCTGGCCAGCACCAATCAGATGTGCAAGGCGATAATTACCCCAGCTTTTTGCTGTGCACTCGCACCGGTATTTTAAAGGATCAACCAGTCATAGATAAATAAATAGACCTTGTTCTCTATATGTTACTCTCAAAGCAAAGACTAATCGAGTGTATGCTCATCTTACACACTATAAACTTTATTGCACAAATATGGTCTTGGTGTCTTTGACATAAACTTTTGTGTGTTTGAACTGAATGTCTTCGTGTTTTTTTCCCAGGAAAAACATGAAAACGTCCTTGTTACATTTGAACAAAATTGACACTTAAACCACAAAAAGTGTAATACAGTATATCATCAGACTTAAGGAGACAGGATTTTTTTCACATCGAAAATGCATCAGATTTAAGTAATATGACCTAATAAGTAGGTAGGTGCAGCAGGCGCCTTTTTTTTTTTTTCCATTTTAGAATAAATGGATAAAGATCACTCAGTCATCCAAGTGGATCCTGACATGCCAGCTGAAAAACCAAAGACCATTACTTATAAGCCATTTTCCAACTATCGAGCCAGGATAGACTGAGGCTTAAATGTGCTAATCAGCCCTGGCCTCAGTTGTCAGACTAACAGCCCCACTGTGCTGGCCCTCTGACCTGCCCTCAATGTTGCGTGTGGTAGAAACATCACATCTCTGGCTGAATATCCATAAACTGCGAATCACTTATTGGGTGTACAAATTGAACCAAATCACTGACTAAAACTGTCAGTTCCCTTCACAGTTCAGCTGGGCTTGGTTGTGAGAGTCAGAGAGCAGAGACTGCACAAGACTGAGCAAATTGGTTCTCTGCGAACAAATGACTTTGGTGAATCAGTATTGCTCTGTCCCCCGAGCTAACGGCTAATGTATTTAGAGAACTGCACTTCATGCAAAATGAAATCCCAAACACTAACAGACACATTCGAGTTCTAGTTGTTTTAATAGACTTTCTAAGTTAAAACAAAATTAAATCGGCTGGTCTGTGATTCAAGGAAAGGAGGAGGAGTCTCGTCGATGTGGTGGCAGCTGCGTCAGGATCAGTCCTCCATGCAATGAATGGACTAAAATAGTCAAATCTGAACATACTTACAGCCAACAGTGAACATGAGTCTGTAACCAGGCATCGAGCCTAAAAAAGGTAACAGACACATTTCCTCTACGATTGACTGACAGGGCGAGTGAGGGAAATTAGGACTTGAACTAAGAGCAAAAACGATGTGACCTCAAATCATATTAAATGGGGTATGCCTCAAAAAAAAAAAAAAAAAAAAGATTATATTGGAAATGAGCTAGTATAGTCTCTTTATTGCAAAGCAATTCAGAAATATGTACGATGTCTGAAAATAAAAAAAAAATTGCTTATATTTTATTCTTATGGGAATAAAATATAATATTAATCAGATTTTGAATAACATACAAACAAATTTTTCTGTAAAAACCCTCTGGGTTCAGAAGAAAAAAAGTCTGCCAAAAATATTCCTGGTTTAATCCTCTTCTCCTTGATTGGGTGGCAATATTTGCTGGTAAAGTTTAACAACTGAAATCCCTATGAAACCTCTTCAATTAACTGCATCCAAAGTTGTTAAAAATTCAGTTTTGAATATTAAATATGGCATCAGTTCAACGACTGTCCAGAACCATTAAAGTTTGCGTAACAGTTTCACCAGACTCTCCCTCTGGCAGCTTCTCCCTACAGGTAACCATGAGCTCATTTCTTGTTAGCCAGTGGATACTGCTCTCTGTAGGCTCAGGGTAATTATCTGCAGGCACGCAACGGCCCAACTGACTCGAGGTTGGCCCCCAACGCTGCATGCTCACACCCCCCTGGCATTCTGCCATCTGCATCCCATACGACAAACATGCCAGTCGTAAAAAAAAAAGGGTCATATTTTTCTACTAATCATTCACACTTTGCATTCCTCCGTATGACTGAAGCTTGAGGCTTTGAGGTTTTTGTGATTAAGACGGGGCTTCTGTTGAAAATAGAGTCATCCTCAGTAATGACTTCCAGGAGGCCACTGCATCTCCTCATCTGAGGAAAGATAAACCAGATTTCAGGTCAGAGTAGTTGAAAACACAGGGGATTTTATTTCAGAGAGAGTGAGCAAGAATGAGAGACTTTAAAGAGTCAGTCTTAAACCTTACACCTATGTGTAACATAATGCTGCCCTCTTGTGTCAAGATGATTGTTTGCATTGTTTTTCTGTGGCGGCTGTCACTTGTCACATCAGGAAGATGTCTCTTTGGACTTTTAGCTAAGGCCTGACTATGTGACGTTTACATGTTCATGTGGTCCTGATGTTAGGTTTATTAGATTTATTATTCACTCTAGGAGTGATACATCACAGATATAATACACACTCTCACACTCTATCACTGTATGAGTGCGTATGGTTGTTTGTCTCTGTGTGACTGACTTGTTGTTTAATGAGAGTCAGGATAGACCAACACCCAGATGACCCCAAACAAAAGTTCAGAAATTATTATTATTATTTTTTTTTTGTCACCTATGATTTGAAAAATGACGAGTGAAAAATGATGCTCCACCAGAGCCAGAGGAGGTGGAGTTCAGACCTTGTCCAGAAGAGGATGCTGCGGCTGATTGTACTATAGCCCTTAGCTTTTTAATTCCTACTCTGATTCCTCTGATCTTGCTGAGAAGGTGAAAAGGAAAAACCTACAAAAGCAGAATTCATCCTTTAAACTGCCATCAGTTCAAAGTTTAACTCAAATAAGCTAAGTGTTGTGGAGATACAGTAAGGGGCTAAAGCCACTGGTTTATTTAAAAATTATATATCCAGGTGAGAAGGAACAGGCTCAGAGTGATGAACAAGTTGATAACAGTACTGAACTTTTCCTGCTACGATTCTGTGGCACTTTTCCTTATAGTTAGATAATAACTATGACTTTAAACAATGTTCACCCTCTGGTGGACAGCAGCATCAGAGATCCAACTGAAGAATGCAATGCTCATTTTTGAGATTTTTATTTTTATTTTTTTTTAAAAAAAGGACAACTAATTGAAAAAAACCCCCAACAACATTGTTGCTGAATTTCTATTATAGAAATAAGTTGTCATATTTTTTTCCCGGTAAGCTGAGCAATCATCATCACGACTGTTCTGACTAAAGGGATTTGAACAAAAGAAAAACAAACAAACAAAAAAACACTTTGTGCTCATTTTTGATTCAATTCATTTGCAATCATTGATTTATGCATGGATTATCCACAGATTCAATTAAAAATGTAACGCTTGCATGAAAAGCCAAGTGGAAGTGGATAAGGTGCTGTGGCGTGCACCCGCTGCCATCAGCGTACATGCACTTTCCCACGACTGTTGTGCTCTCACTTATGAAGAGAGACAAGTTGAGGGTGAACAAGGCAACTAAGAGATCGTTCAGATTCTTAGTGGTTTCAGTTCTTTCCTTTCTTTTTTTTGTTTGTTTGTGTCAACAAAGACCTTCAGTGCAGTAAGCTGAACTTTACCAAACAAACTTATGATCTTTTAACTGATAAGATAAAACAGGAATAGAGCCGCTGCCAGCAAAACCACTGACAGACCACAAATGATTGATTTGATGCCGCTCAGGAACTTCAAATCAGAGGAACTTATGTTTCTGGTTGCGGTGACAGATTTTAAACAGAGGGGTGTGTTTAGCACTCATTTAAAATATTTGTATGGTAGCTATAAAAACTGAAATTTCTGGAATCCAGCAGCAATACTGTCCTTAGTTAAAATAATAACTGAAGAGTTAGAGTTCCCATGAAATGTTGAAGTGTTTCTATTTTATTTGTTTTGCTCAAAACACCAATATCATGTACATGATTCTGCACTGACAGACAAAATTAAACTGCACTGAATCTGAAATCAGCGAGACGCTAAATGAAATAAAACCTCTGATGTTCAGCAGAGCTAAATGATAGGTGATGTGTGATCAGGCCAGCAGAGCCAACTCCATCAGGGTAGAGGTGATTTTATTATGTATAAACCTTGTTGTAGGTTGCCACCATAAGTAAAAACGTGAATTCCATGAAGCCTTAACACATTACAACTGCTCATGAGTACACATGTATATTAAAATGGATTATAAACTTCACTCTGACAGGATGAAGAATAAACATATTTTCATGCTACGGGTTGATTTCCAGCCACTTCATTTTTGAAAAAAAAAAAAAAATATTGGGGGTCAACCTGTTTTGAATAGAGTACAGTTCCTATTTAATCATTGTTTCTATTCAAAGAAAGAAAATTCCTCATCATCAGGTCAATTTTGCTCAAACTCGATGTATCCTAGGAAAAAGCAGAGCTCCTGCAAATGAACAGTTTCTACATGCATAGATTTCACTGCTCATGTTAAAAACAAAATGTTATACCAGTCTGGTTTTGTGGCTGCAGTTAAACATTACCTGTAGTGGAGGCTTCTGTGCAGCAAAAGCCCATCTGGTCCAGTTCATGAGCTTATTTATGAAATTTCAACGGAAACCCAAACCATTTCTTGCATCAAACTACGATCTCATCTGCTTACAATGCTACGGTAATATGCAGCAGATTCTAACCGTGTTCATGACACTGCTACACTGCTGTCATCCATTACTGAGCTATTTATGCTGCTTTCTCTGGGCTCACAGGATTATTGCTGTCCAATATTAGGACATCAGTGGATTTATCTGGCTTTCTCCTACCTTAGTGACTCACCATAAACACACATTCATTAATATTATCACAAGCTGTGAGCTTGTTTCTGACAAACACACAAGACAAACCAGCCATCTATATTTGATTTGATTTGATTTGATCCACCTTACTATGCAGGGTCATGGGGGTCTCCTGAAGCCTATTTGAGCTGGATTTAGGTGAGAGGCAGGGGGTACACTTTGGACAGGTCGCCTCTGTAGCCCAGACCATGAGCAAACAGCTACAGATGCTCAGAGAGTCAAAACAGAATCACCGCTCAGCCTAATACACATGTTTGTGGACTGTGGGAGGAAAATAATACCTACTGATGTACGATTTTAAATACTGGAATAAACAGATGATAACATCTCTCCACAAGCTCCTTCATCATGAAAAACTTTTCCTACGAAGGCCATCTGGGCTCAGTCTAATATTCCTTTCACCATAAATGCATTAAAACATTAAACCTTGTTAAGAATGATGTATTTGTGGTCCCATTTTACATTGAAAGTGGAGGCTGTGATGGATTTGTTTATTTATCTTCCTTTAAGCAGTTGTACTTGGAAAGAATTCAGTTAACAGAAATCAAGATGCATGCGATTTTAAATACCAGTCGTTAGATTTTTTTCTGATTTAAAATAAATAAATAAATAAAAATTTTCTGTGAAGAAAAACTTTTTTAACCAGTAGGAGGCGGTATCTCCCTGCTTTGCTTCATTGGAGGACGTAATCAGGGTTACCTGTTTCCATGTTAAGCTGCTATGGCACTATGAAAATTATATATATATATA
>JAOWBL010004670.1:0-10927 GCA_028564865.1 Zenarchopterus dispar | reverse complement strand
CTTTTGCTTTTCACTTTACTGTTTGGGTTTTAGTTTTCACTTTCACATTAATTTTCACCTTACAAAAAAAAAAAAAATGAAGACAGTGCCTTCTGAGCTATGGGCTCGGTCAAAGTTTGATGTTGGCCTGATTAAAGGCTGTGAAACTGTCGTTATCTTCCTTTAGGCCGTGTCAGAAACAGTATCCTCTTAAGCCTGAGATTGTTGAAGGTATTACACCGGTGTTTGAATCTCTGTTGAAAGCTGGTATAATTGTTTCATGTCCCACATCTCCGGTCAGAGCTCCTTTGTTTTCACTGAAGAAATTTAGGGGACCTGACCATCCTGTTGAGTGGAGATTTGTACAACATTTGCAGTCTGTAAATGGAACAGTTTTCCCCCACTCTCCAGCTGTGCTAATTCCTCACACCATTTTGTCACAAATTCCCCCTGATGCTACTCATTTCCCAGTAGTAGACCTGTCGAATGCTTTCTTTTCTGTGCCTGTGCATCCACATAATCAGTTCTGATTTGCATTTGAGTTTAATGGCAAACCCTACACCTTTACACAGCTGTGTCAAGGTTACTGTGAGTCTCCAACCATTTATAATGCACCCCTCCAAGACTCTGTTGGATCTGGTTCTGTCCGAGGGGACAGTCCTGCTGCAGTATGTGGATGATTTGTTGCTTTGCTGCCCGTCTGCCTCCCAGTGTCAGGGGGACACCGCCAAACTCCTCACTCATCTTTGTGACAAAGGTCATAAGGCCAGCCTTTCTAAACTGCAGTATTTGTGAACTGAAGTTACATTTTCAGGTCATGTAATCTCACATCACACAAGACGCCTGTTAGATACATGTGTACAGGCTATTCAAAACATCCCAAAGCCACAAACTAAGAAACAAATGATGTCATTGCTGGGCATGACTAGCTATTGCAGAACTTTCATTCCAAATTATTCTATCCTGGAAGCACCCTTATCTAGTCTAATTTACGGCCGTACGCTCACAGCTCATGATAAGGTTCCCTGGAAACTTGCAGCAGAAGAAGCTTTTGTGTCTTTGAAACGTGCTTTTCTCTCAGCCCCAGCTTTAGTTTTGCCTGATTCCACAAAACCCTTCATTCAAATGGTTGATGAAAAACAAGGGTTCATGTCATCTGTTCACCATGGTGATAGGCTATGGCCTGTGGCCTACTATTCTTCTAGATGGATCCTGTGGCTGCAGGCCTCCCAGGCTGTCTTCAAGCTGTGGTTGCTGCAGAAAACGCTGTCTTAGCATCCAGAGACATAGTAGAGTATTCTTCCTTACTTGCGATGGCCCCACACTCTGCCCCACTGCCTTGTGGAAACACAGAAAATTTCTTAAATCTGATGCAAGACTTATTTTGATTGTGTCACAAGTTGCTGATCTTTTAGATGCTATTCTTTTCCCCAAACAGATCTCTGTAGTTAAGTGTGCATAAGTAGTGGTTAAGTGGTTACTCTGTGCTTAAGTAGAGATGGGACGAACAACACTGGTGCATCAGCACTGTGCCGAGCGCACAAGAGCAAAATCCCATATTGGTGCGTGTAGCGCTTTAAGAAAAAATCATGTGACCGATACAAGAAGTGTGTCGTTTGGATGTGCGGCGCCAAATTGGGTTTATAAGGAAACAAACCGTATTGACATGTTGTGAATTTGTTGACTGGAGATGAAACTGTGTTTGCTGTTGCTGTGTCTGGTGGATTTTTGCTTGCCCTCACTTTGTTCAACTTCTTTCTCTCCAAAGGAGAAAAAGATTATTTGCCATCAAAAGATCAAAATGATTCCAAACTGGGGAAAACTGCTTCTTATTGGAACAATCCATAAAGTCAGCAAAGCACAGCAACAGCAACAAGCATGCTTACATGCTTGTTCTTTGCTCACGTCCAGATCCTGTCTGTTGCCTGCCTGCCCAGTTGCTTGGAGTCCTGTCAACTTACCAGTTTGCCTGATCATCCGGAATCCTATCAGCCTGTTTATCTGCTTCTCGTCCCGCTTTCCTCTGTGGACCTTGGGACATTCGGTCTGTATACCTGAGACCATCCTCGGCTGTCTACCTGCTGGAGCACCACCACTATCCGGCTCAACGCCTGCCTTGACTGCCTACCTGCTGGAACTCACACCATCCAGACAAGGACTTAACTATTCAATAAAATCTATTGAACTCTTCTTTCAAATCATTCTGCTCTTGGGTCCTGATCTACATCGTGACAGACAGTCAGACCTGGAGAGGTGTGATTGGGAGGAATGGCCCCTCTGATCTGAACCCGAGTGGTGTTTTGTTTTTGGACTTTTGTGTTCGTCATGGATTGTCCATAACGAACACCATGTTCAAGCATAAGGGTGTCCACTTGCACCAGGACACCCAATGTTCCCTCTAATTTTTCATGTGTCTGGGTATACACACAAGCTCCCTGAGTACACTGAGGACCACTGTGAGCAACGTCAGATGTGCACGCCCTGGCCATACACCAGTATGGCACCTGTTCAAAACCTTGAATCATAGCAAGTTACATGGCTTATTAAAAGAATCAAATTACAGCAGTAATTTTCATTAGTTTACTTTTAATCAGAATCAGAATACTTTTATTATCCCGAAGGAAATTGTTTTGTTACAGTTGCTCCATATCAGATACAGTAAGTACTAGAAGAAAAAAGGAAAAAGCACACAAGTTAAAATAAATAATTTAAATTGAATAAAATAGCATAAAAAAGCACAACGCCATTATTTACACGAGAACGACAATGAATAAATGTATAAGTGTACATATTAAACATTAAATAGTAAGTGAGTATGGATGCATCTACAGCCAGGAGTTGTAAAGTCCGATGGCCACAGGCAGGAATGATTAATTTAAGTAATTTGGCCCACTTAAAAAGAAAAAGACAAAAATCTTGTTCTTCATGAGATGTGTAGTATATGTGAGAGTCCTGCTTTGGCCTGGGTGAGGTCCAGTTGTGTCCTGGAGGAGGGCCCTGTTCTGGAAGAAATGAGACAAAAAAAAAATCTCACCCAGTTTTGCCACTTGTTCTTCTACTTGGACATACTCCAACAGCCATTCCATCTTAAAAGAACCGCATTTCTTTTTTACTTTGGCTTGGGGAGTGAATGTGTCACTGCCTGTTCGTTTCGCCATGATAAGGGGTTAGCATTTGTGTCTCTTGACTCTGCCGGACTGACGTTAACTAGCTAACATAAGGGCACATAAGGGCAGGGCACATGTCATTGTCAACGCTATGATTGGCTATGTAGCATAAGTGAACCGTGTCGTGTCATTGGCTGGATACAGGCTGTCACTTACTGAGTTACATTGCAAAATGTTAGTGAAAAAGATTATTGGTCTAATTAATTAGATTAGATTAGGTCTAATATAAGATATTAACAATAAGTTTATGTTGAATCTTATTTTATGCGCTGCATAGAATTTCTTGTGCGCTGGGAACTTGTGAGTAGTGCGCAAATACGCAGGTGCACAGCTTAGAGGGAACATTGAGGACACCCTAGGTCCCAGATTGATGATCAGCTTTATTGTTGTGTGTTTCCGGGCATGTCCCACGTGAAGGAGACCCTGGGGAAGACCCAGGACACGTTGGAGGGACTATGTCTCTCGGCTGGCCTGGGAACACCTTGGGATCCCCCCAGATGACCTAGAAACAGTGTGTGGGGAGAAGGAAATCTAGGCTTCCCTGCTTAGGCTACTCTCCCTGTTACCCAATTACAAATAAGGTTACGATTATTTAGTCAAACCTCTGAACAAACCTGCAGTCAGTCCACAAGAGCAGCAGCAACAGGAACAGATAGAAAGTCTCTGTAAAAATTTTTTTTTTGTCTTCAGTCCAATTAATTTAGTTATAATTGAAAATGTATTGTAGAATAAATTGTATAATATTGTCTTAAAGCACTGTATTCCAAAACCGATGAATTTTCAGATCAAAAGTTTGTTTGTGTAATAAATTTAGCACAAACAAGTTCTTATTCCAAGTTTAATTCAGTCTTTAACAATTAACCTCAAGATCAATCAAATGTTATAAAAGTGGTTCTTTTGTAAACATATAGATCTCCATCCATCTATCCATTTTCTATACCCGCTGAATGCATTACTGGGTCACGGGAGTCTGCTAGAGCCAATCCCAGCCTATTGCAGGCAAGATATATAAATCTCAAGTTTTGTAATAGAGAGATTTGGACATTAGTTAATTTTTCTCCAGATTATTTGGTTACAGGTTCTTGTTCACCTGCATTTCTTCTTTAAAGGTAAACCACCTCAGTTAAAATAATTACCAGAAACTGGTGCTGTGGTAATTTTTACTTATTGCATAACTTGTAATTCATACAACCTAAAAAAAGGGGGAAAAAATGACACCAGTAAGCCTTCAATGGTTATTTATTTGTTCAGCTGGAGAGTCACACCTGCTGCAAGAAGGCTGGATGGTTGAGTGTGTCTTCTGCTCAGTTACAAATATATTTATCAGTCACAGTTTTGGTATGCCCACAAGAATCTCAGAAAAAAAAACTTCTTACATGATATTCATGATGAGTACAGAATCAGAATCACTTTATTGCCATCGCCAGCAAACAGGTTTACAGAATAGGAAATGGCTCTGATGTAAGGGTGCAGATAAAAACATGGAATAATGTAAAGTAAAAATAGAATAAAAATAAATACCTATGAATAAGCAAAATAAATCAAATAAAAATAAAATATTCTGAATAAGTTTAGGAGAGAAAACAATCTACAATTTATACATATGTAATATATATATGTACATACGTATATGTATATATGTATATACATATGTACAACAGCAGGAGCATAGTGTGGCTGTTTGATGACTCATTTAACTATCCTTCATAAGTCTGATGGCTGAAGGGAAGAAGCTGTTCTTGTGGCAGTTCTTGTGGCAGGAAGCTCTGGTCTGGATGGACCATAGTCTCCTGCCTGAGGGCAGGGGGTTAAATAGGCCAGGATGAGAAGGGTCAGCCACAATCTGACCTGCATGGCCTAAGATTCTGGAGATGTACAGGTCCTGTGAAGATCGGAGGTTGTGGCCAATCACCTTCTCAGCAGTGCACACACAATGCACTGCAGTCTGTGTCTGTCCCTGGTTGTGGTGCCAGTGTACCATACAATGATGGAGGAGGTGAGGATGGACTCGATGATGGCTGTGTATACATACTTCACCTCTGCTTATCTTATTCACACTTCTGCCTTACGGACAGGAAAGATGGAAAATCCAAAATGGCAGGTATAGCAGAAGACAGTTGATCATCTGGAAGACATAAAAAAGAAATATCCATCAATTCAATTCAATTCAATTTTTTTTATATAGCGCCAATTCACAACGAAAGTCACCTCGAGGCGCTTCACACTGTAGGTAAAAGATAAAACAGTGTTACAAGGAAAATCCCAACAATCCAATGATCCCCTATGAGCAAGCACTTGGCAACGGTGGGAAGGAAAAACTCCTTTTTAACAGGAAGAAACCTCCAGCAGAACCAGGCTCAGGGAGGGGCAGCCATCCGCCTTGACCGGTTGGGGGTAAGGGAACAGAGAAGACAGAAAAGAGAGCAGAGAGAGACACATACTACGGGAGAGAGAAAACAACATTTAATGACATGCAGCAGTAACAAATACATGCATGGGGAGTGAAAAGAGGTGGGTGGAGCAGAAATGCCCAGCATAAGAGGCCCCCCAGCAGTCTAAATCTATTGCAGCATAACTAACCACTAACTGTAAGCTTCATCAAACAGGAAAGTTTTAAGTCTAGATCTGTCATGATTCTTAACATTATTAGTGCAACTTTAGTATCAGTATTTGTAAAACAGTGAAAGTGAGAGCTAGCAGCAGTAAATCAGCAGATTGTAGGTCTTGACAACATCTAATGTAAATCCTGGACATGATCCTGTCAGGAAACTTCTCGACAAGAACCTTTTTCAACTGTTAGCTCTGATTTTATGTCCTTGTTACTTACTGACACTTCACCTTTGATACTTATTACATTGTACATGATGTCATCTGCTGAGCTGAACAATAAACATTGCACTAACACATCCATATAAATCTTTCCAAACCACATCTGTCAGGGCTTACACTTCTTGCTTTGTTCACACTCGTGCTTTCTTCATGAAGTGTCACATTCATGAACAAAGCATTTCCTCAACATTTAACATTCTTTGTGTTCATAAAATATTAGTTTTATACTATTGACTTAAATGAAGAGTGTAGTTTTCAATTCAGATATTGTGTAGCTCTTCTGCTAAATTCTGTTCTTAAACACAAAAGAGTGGTTTCTTTTTAAAATCTTCTGGTTCACTTCAGAACTGAATCTGAGCTGTCTGACTTTTTCTGATGCCAAACATTCTTCTTTTTGTACTTTCACTTCTTTCCCTTGTAAAAATATCTGCTTCTCCTAACTTCTCCATTCAGAAATAGCTTTTTTCTCCTCACAAATGGATTCTAGTGAGAAGACCATGTAAAAATTCCAGTCAACTTAATACCACATTTGAAGCTCTCATCACTGGTTTCTTACAGGTGAATTATACAGACTGTTTTACTTTCCTGTTTTCTTCAGCAGTGACTTGATAGAATGTTTGGCATCAGAAAAAGTCAGAGAGCTCGGATTCAGTTCTAAAATTTAAAAGAGTCAAGTGAAAGAAAGAAAACATGCAGTTTGAATGAATGCTAAACTGTCACATAAAGCTGTTGAAGCTCAGTGTTTATGAGGTTTCTGATGCTCCTCATTTAATATATCTCAGCTTGAAAACAAAATCCTGCTCTGTAACAAAAGCCTGAAACCTTCAGGTTGCAACATTCCTGCCAGTAGACAAGAGCCCTCAGATTTGCACCTCAATAATAATACTGGAAGCAAGGTAGCCCTAATCCTCCCATCGCTGTGTTTTTGATATCCTTTGAGTTCTAAAGCCCCAGATAAAAGGCATAGCTATTGACTCTAATGATTTGAAAAATTACGTGAAGAAAATGGGGAGATTTTGAAATGGGTAAAGGAATCTCGGAAATGTTATCATTTTGATAGCATTTACCCTTAGGAAGGGGGAGTGTGTGCCATTTATCCCCTTTCAACATTTTCACCTTTTCAAGAAAATTCAGTTTGAGGATTAACCTAGGATCATTTGGTAGAACCACACCAAGATACTTAAGTTTTTTCTGTGTTTATGAAAGGAAGATAACCCAGAAATTCCTCATCGAGGTTGACACCAAGATACATAAATTACCTTTTTTTTTCCAGTTGATTGTATACATGCATAGAGGAAGACAGGGTGGTCCACATCAAATGTATAAGTGAGAGAGAATGATGTTGTCTAACACTTATGGCAAGTGGTTCAGTAGCAATTCCAAAGGGCTGAGGTAGAAAAAATGGAGCTGACTTTTTCTGATTCATCATAATGGAAGAAGAAGGGTGGGAGTATATTATTCTATGCATATTATTATCCATGAAACAAACCAGGGGCCGAATCCAAACACCCTCAACATATATGACTATTCCAGCTGATCAAATGCCTTCTCTGCATCTAAATAGAGGGCAGCACCTTTTGAGACTTGTCATAGTTATGGTACAGTGTATTCATTAGCCTTCTGACCAAGAGCATTGTCATTGGTGGGGACATGTATAAATCCCCTATAGCAGTGGATTTCAACCCTGGTCCTCAAAATCAACTGTCCTGTATGTTATAGATGCTTTCTTGCCTCAACACACCTGATAAACATCATTGTGTCATTAACAGACTTGTACAGACCTTGATGACAATCAGATAACTAGAAAAGGGGTACAGTCAGATACCCATACCTGAAACTCTGGAAACAGCCAAACAAAAAAAGTCCAAGCCTTGGCTACACAATTGAGGAGATACACAGGAGACAATACTGAAAATGCATATAGGACGAGGAAGCATTATGTAACAATGAAGCACAGTGGTTAAAAGATCTAAGAGTGGACCACAGCTCCCTCCATGAACAAGGGCCAGTAACTATCACAGTGGTAGACATCCAAGACAGAATCCAAGTATGAAGAACTGGACAGCACCTGGGCCTGACATGATTAACATCTACTGGTTAAAGAAGCTCTCACACCATGAGAGAAGCACAAATGAACCAACTACTGAAGGACGGGACCCACACAAATGGCTGACCAAGGGGTGACCAGTCCTAATTATGAAAGATCCCCAGAAGGGCACAGTCCCATCCAACTATCTGCCAATAACCTGCCTCTCAACAACATGGAAGCTCCTGTCAGGCATCATGGTGGCTAAGATAAGTGTGCACATGGATCAATACATGACAGAGGCACAGAAAGGTATTGGTAAAAAATACCAGAGGAGTTAAACACCAACTGCTGGTTTACAGAACTGTCACCCGAGACTGCAAAACCAAAGACAAAAAAAAGACAAATCTGTGTACAGCCAGACAGCATTCAATACACCACTGGGCCACTTCAAATACCTGGTCATGGCTTTTGGTCTCACCAACGCTCCCGCTGTCTTCCAAGCTCTCATTATTCCTGGGGTTTGCCAACTTCTATTGGCAGTTCATCTAGGTGTACTCTAAGGTTGCCTCTCCACCCACTCAAATCACTTCCTCTAATATGGTATTATGTTGGTCCTCTGAGGCAAACAAGGACTTTGTAAAACTCAAAGGTTTGTTTACTTCTGCACCTGTGCTCATCCAGCCAGATCCCAGTAAGCAGTTTGCCGTGGAGGTCAATGCTTCTGATACTGGGGTCAGGGCTGTGTTGTCACAGTGTGTGGGTCCTGGTAACTGCTTGCATCCCTGTGCCTTCTTCTTTTGTTGTCTGTCCCCCACCGATCGCTGCTACGTCACTGGAAACAGGAGGCTATTAGCCATCAAGATGGCATTGAAGGAACAGCGGCACTGGCTGGAGGGAGCCGAACTACCATTTGTGGTTTGGACCGACCACAAGAACGTGGCAAAAGACCTAACTCACTTCAGGCTAGATGGGGCTTTTCTTTAGTTGGTTTAATTTCACCCTCACCTACCATCCCAGCTCCCATAACATTCAGCCTGATGCCCTGTCCTGCCAGTACTCCATGCAGGATCCCAATGCTATTTTGGAATCCATCATCCTTTCCACTTTGGTGGTTGTTCAGCTCTCATGGGGAATAGAGAAAGTTGTGAGGGATGCCCAGCGCCAGAAACCCAACCCAGGTAAAGGTCCCGCTAACCGTCTGTTTATGCCAGACTCTGTAGGTTCCCAGGTCCTGCTTACAAGTCCCCCTTCGCCTGCCAT
Source organism: Zenarchopterus dispar (assembly GCA_028564865.1). NCBI lineage: Eukaryota > Metazoa > Chordata > Actinopteri > Beloniformes > Zenarchopteridae > Zenarchopterus > Zenarchopterus dispar. Next base: position 1,663 of record JAOWBL010004670.1, on the reverse strand, counting down.
CCGGAAGCTAGGCGCACCCTGGACCTCCTTTAGGGCACCTTCTGGTGGCCTAGGACGGATGCTGACACTTGGGAATTCATGGCAGCCTACACTACTTGTGCTCGTAGCAAGGCATCTCATAAGTCACCCGCTGGGTTACTCCATCTATTACCCCTTCCCAGTCGGCCACTCTCATGTGGCCCTAGATTTTGTTACCTGCCTCCCTACCTCCAGAGGGAAAATAGTAATTCTGACATTTGTGGATCACTTCTCCAAGGCGGCTCATTTTGTGGCTCTTGCCAAGTTGCCATTGGCCCTTACCACGGCTGAACTATTAGTGGACCATGTGGTTCATCTTCATGGAATAGTTGACTGTGTGCTGGGGAGCTGGTGGCTAGTTACAACAGCTCCTGTCTCTTTTACTTTTCTAATTAGTTTTTCTGAGTTTTGACTGTCTTTTTGACATGTTTTTGGTACATATCTTATCTCTCAAGACACACATCACTTACGTCCTAACTTATTGGGAGTTTTTAAATTTTAATATTCTGACCATAATGTGCTCTGTGTGGGGATTGCTTACAGTAGGGACCAGCTGATATTGCTGGAGAGCGCTGTAGTGTTCCCCCAGGACAGATATGATATCCCAGCAGAGGTACTTCGGAAGTCACCCCGAGGATGCTGTGCTGGAAAAACACTTGGGGAAAGAAGAGTTGTTCAGACCTGTTTTCCCCTCCATCATGATGGGAAATGCCCGATCCCTTCTGAATAAGATGGATGAGCTGGCTGCACTCACGAGACATCAGTGGGAGTACAAAGACAGCAGCATAGCACTTTTTACGGAGATGTGGTTAACCCCCCTTATTCCAGATTCAGGTGTCTCAGGATAATTTTGACCTGCTGTGCGTGGACAGAATGGAGGACAGTGGTAAGAGGACTAACATCTATGCTGGACCATGAGTCACACCCCATGCAGGATGCCCTGTCTGGTTGGAGAGCTTCAGTGACTGGGTGGTGTGGTATTTTGGATTGTTGCTGGCTGGTGCATCCTGGTGTGGGTGGGGTTCCGTCTGGCTGCCCCGGTGCTGTCCTCAGGATGTGAGCTGTGCCATCTTTTTTCGTTTGCTGCCGTTGTGTTGGGTGAGGGCAGTGGACGTCTTGGGCCCTTCCCCGGCGCTGGTTGCGTTGCCCTGTTCTCCCTTCCTTCCCTCTCACCTCCTTTTCTGCTCCCCCTCTCCCTGTTTAGTCTGCTGTTGGCTGGCAGGTGGAGGGGGCCCTGCTGCTGTTCCGGGGTTGCGCAGGCTGGTGGTTCATGGGTCAGCTGGTCTTTGTGGCTCCCATGCCGTGGGTTGGGCACAGGGGTTTGGGGGGACCTGGATTGGGACTACCAGTTGCGGCCCAGGGCCCTGGGCTTTGGGCTCCGGCTCCTGTTGGTGGTGGCTCAGTCCTGGTGGGTTTTGGGCTTGGGGCCCCGGGGCTGTGGGTGGCTCCTGGGCTGGTCTCCCAGCTTAGATGAGGGGCCAGCCGGGGGTCACACGCTCATGGGGGATCCAGGGCCGCCTGGGAGGGGGCTTCAGTTGTTGGCAGGTGATGATGACAATAACCACCCTTTGTTATTGTTTGTAGTACTTGTACTAATTATAGTATCAATAATGATATTAGGATTAATATTATTATTGGCCCTAGG
>JAOWBL010004669.1:0-46918 GCA_028564865.1 Zenarchopterus dispar | reverse complement strand
GAAACCACCGCAGCACCGGAGTGGGGGGAAGGAGAAGATGGAACAAACCAACCCGAGCGCTTCTGAGTCCTGACACTTGAAGTGTGTTTATTTTTATGGAGCTTGTTACACAGTGAAACATGCAAAGTTTTTCACACCAAATGTAACTTCACCCTTTTGTGTCACTGGAAGGGCAAAGTGCTAGAGGGTTTCGAATGATTAGACTACAAAGACTAAAACTCATAATGGAGTACTACATACAAAGATAAAGGCATATGACGACCTCATTAGGAGCTGGTGATGACACAGAGAACATGTCAGCCACACTAGGATATATTTGCCTTTGCATTGTTATCCAACTACAAAGGTTCTAGGTTTAGACATGCAGTCAAAGAAAAAGAACTAACAGTTACACACGGAGAGGGGAGAATCTGCTACTGTTTGCTTTATAGCATCCCACATTGTTATCCAGTTCAAACGCTGCTTACAAATAATCATCAAGGGTGATGAGGGACATAAGCTAGGCAAATTCAGCTATACTGTCAGATTCAAATGATTTCCCAGTAAAAGAAAATTCAGAGCTTTGAAAAATGCCTGTGGAGATTTTTTTCATCTATGTGTCACTATGCTTTACCCGTCAAGACTATTTTTCCTGTTTTGAGGGATATTTAACACTTAGCCCCAACTCACTGTTTGATATTTTTGCACCGAAAACCCAACTTCAATAATCCATATACAGCATTTCCGTATTTTCAAGGTCACATTTCTCCACACCAAACAAAACAGAGATTTTCACATCTTTTTTTTTTTTTGTGTGTAAAAAATTCTCATCAGTCCAGAAGAGGAGATGTATTTAAGGTAATTCATTGCCTTTGCAAAGTGTTCATTTACAATCCAAATTCCATATATACTTTATTAAAAAGGTTTTCATCTTGTTTTCCTTTCAGCTATTCCCTTCAGGGGTTGCCATAACAAATCATCCGCCTCTGTCTAACCTAACTAACTTCATGCCCTTTTTCACTACATTGATAAATATTCTCTTTGGTCTTCCTCTAGACCTCCCTTTTGGCTGTTATGACCTCATCATCCTTCTACCAATATAATCCTCATCCCTCCTCTGTACATATCCAACCCATCTCAGTCTGGCCTCTTTGACTTTCTCTCTTAAACATGGAACATGTTCTGTCTCTCTGAGGTACTCATTCCTGATCTTATCCATCTCAATAATCTCAAATTAATGGTCTCAAAACAGTGGAGTCCAATAAGCTCAAAATGTTGTTGACAAATTATTAGATTGTGAAATGAGCAGGGTGAGTAGCACAACGTTTGCATTTGTTGCATATAAGGGTTTTTGTCAAGAAAGAGCTGAACCAAACCAAAAGGTAGACCTCTATTTCCACCAGGTCTACAGTCCAACCTTCACCAATGATCACTTAAAATGAGTAGCGACTAAAAGACTCTAAGTGTAAGTATTGGCAATTAGGCAATAGGAAACCACTTTCTCTCTATCATTTCTCTGTAATTTTGTAATTTCTCCATACGGTAAGCTTCATGCTTGGGGGAAGAATAAAGAGTTTAAACATTCAGAGGGATGCCTTAAATAAGCAGAAGATAAGACGAGTCACTGGCCAGTACAGTTACACCTATGAATTAGAAAAAGAGCAGACAAAACCACTTCTTAAATATGCAATGCAATGCAAAGAAAAAAAAAACAAAGGAAAAAAACCTGCAAAGCTTTTAGAAGCAAAGAGAGAGAAAAGGAAAACTTACATGTCAGTTTTCACTACAGAAAACACCAAAAATAAAAGGATTTAGAGCCATTTCTATAAAAACATACTTAAAAAGGCATAGGCTGTCAGGGATTACAGAATAACTTTTCTCTCTCCATAGGGGCCTTTTGTAAATTTCACTCCTAAAAATTCTCAAGCTCACTGGAGACTTCTCACTGACATAAATACTTCTGTTTCATTCATGACTTCATGGCAAATTAGGATTTATGTTGTTAAATTCCTCATGCTTCAAAAACAAAGGAAGGCTGCTGCCAAAACTGTGAATGAATCAATAGGTTTTAAAACAAAGCTCCAATTAAAGAAATGATGCTGACATTTCCCAATGGGAGCAGCCATGGAGGAAAAAAACAAAAAAAAATTATGTGCAACAAATAATTATACGTAAGGGAAAATGAAAGACAACAGAATGATTTTGGGAGCCAAAAATATTTGGTTTTCTGCTTCTGACAAAAGAGTTGAGGATGAATTTTTCCCCCCTATTTTCTCCTCTTGTCATTACAATAGATAGTAGTTGGATTTTGATATTGGATACCATGCAGTTTGGAACAATGGGAAGCTTTATTTGCAAGCCAACACTGTTAACAGCAATACCTCAGAAACATGGTGTTCTACAAGCAAAACGCTACCATGCATTAAAAACCGAAAATAGGGAAACACAAAATAATTATTTGGTCTTGAACTATTGTAAGATTAGCAAAAGAGAGGGAAAATTTTCCAACTTGTTATGAGCCTTCAGACCGTTATAATTGGCTACATTATAATATGTACATTTATTTTCGAGGGTGATTCACAGTTAAACATTATTATGTAATTGCTTACAATCTTAGTGTTCTTTGATGATGGTTATGTTATTTTTCTAGTATGATTCACAGTTAACTTTTATTATTGTTTCTTGTTGGCATGTTTTACTATCCTTCTGTCCTGTTGCAAATAGATACATGCCTAATGCCAACAGTCACACATTTATGTAGATCAATACATTCTAGCTGATAATGTGAACAGTGGTTGGTCTGCTCACGTCCAAGGTAAAAGGCCCATAACAGTCAGGTGGTTGTAACAATAAATTGTATGGGGCAATGGCCAGCCCTAGAAGAATAAATGTAACAGAATAATGGAGATTGGGGGCTTGACCTGGATGGACATCCTATTTGATCTTTGCCTCTCTGAGTCCAGCGCTTTTTTACTTTACCTGTGACCAGATTCAGAAGAAACTTCAACTGATTTTGTAAAGTCCTCCTCTGTTTTCAGTTCTCGAGCTTCCAACAAAAGAATCCAGACTAAAAAGACCAAAAGCCACTATGCACACAGCCAAGTATGGTACAGCAAGTGTATTAGTGCACGTCATGAACAATCTGCCCATCTGTTAAGGAACAATTATTGCTGATTAATATATACAGGATATGGTTCAAGACATGCTGTCAATCATACATGTTTTTCAGAGAATGTAATGTTTAATTCAGTAAGTCAAACCACATTCTGGTTGGCTCTGTTATAAAAGTGTGCCGCTAAACCAACCTGCATGTAGCATGTAGTTCAGATCAAAAACACTAGGCATGTTTGAAACAAAAAATATGATAAGGCCCTAAACTAAGTAAATAAAATCCTATATCAGACTTCCTTTTTCAGATTGTCAGTAACAAGTCTCCAAATGATTTTAAACTGTTGTTTAAAGACGATGTAATCTAAAACAAAGGTAGACGTGCAAGTCATAATTAATAAAATAATATAATTTCTCAGACTCACCCTGCGAGAATTTGTGCTTGTATAATTAGATATAGATCGGTTGTTGTAACCAGTTATCTGGAAAAGTTTTTAATTATTTACAGATATACTTGCATGCAATAAAACAACTAATTATCTGTGTAAGGATTAAAAAAAGAAATAACTATGTTTATGCACTAATTTAAGTCATGTCATAGACTCGTAAAATATATCTATGGATGTATCCTTCCTAATGATATAACTCATTGTCATCATACACCAGTAGCGGCTAGAATCATGTAGGAGTCGTCACCCCCCCCCCACACACACACACACAAAACACCAAGCTACAGTTGTTGCTGCCTATATGCTTTTGCCTGCTTGAGGAGTTGCCATGGATACTGGTCTCAGTGTTGCTGTGCAACTCTTGCTACAACGATCGGCAGTTTCTCACCACAGTGCTCTGTGCTTGAGATGAGCTGTGCTTGAAGCATCCAAGTTTTCAGCAGGCATCAGCAGTCACTCCACAGTCCTCTGCATTTTCAAAAGAAATGGAGTCCGAAAATCAAATGAGCACAGCTTTTATTTTATTGCTTGGGCTGTAGGGCCTCTTCAGTGGTCCCCACTGCCAGGGGCTTTGCTTCTCTTTTATCTCAGTAGATCAAACATGTAATCAGCTTGTCAAGCTTGTTCCCTTGAAAAGATCTATCACAAACACCTTTAAAAACAGCTGCTGTTCATTTCACCTGTATATCTCAAAGATATGGCTATTGTACTGCTTTTCAAAGTGAAAGTTCAGAGGAAAATAGCATATTACAACAAGTAGCAAAAAGCCCCTACATTTACATTCTTTTTCATTATCTTCTTTACTGTTCAGTTTCTCCAAATGATTGCTGTAAAGGTGGGCAGTTCAAAGAAAGTATGATACTAAAATAGTAACTGATTATATGTAAAAAACTATACTGACAATTCTCTAGCAGGTGGCAGTTTAGTAATTAGAGTCAATTAGAGTTATCTAAGAAGTTTTTTACATCATATACAGCCATTCAATTCAGTTCTTTTCTATTCAGTTTAGTTATGTAGCACTAATTCACAACAAAAGTCAACTCAGTACTTCAGAGAAAAAAAAACACATGGAATATAAGTCTAATAAAAATACAGTCTGATTCAATTCAGCTATATAGCAATCAATTCTACTTTTTAACAATCAATTTATACTCCAAGTTGCCATTGGTTGTTTTGTGTTAACTATAATGTTTGGCTGCCACCATTCAGTGACATTGAGTTAGCTTCTTTAATAAACTCTGGATGCATCTATAACAAAAAGCCAATGATTCTATGAAGTTGAGATGTTGAGGATCAGGATCACGGGGGTCTACTCGAGTCTGTCCCAGCTCATTACAGGCAATCGGCTAAAAGCAACATGAAGAAAAGAAATATCTCTCGATGCAAGACAATTTACTACTCTAACCTGTAGTTTCTGTGTATGCTTTAAGAAGACTGATTGATTTTTCAGTTGGAGAGATATTCCATTAAACAGTGGAGCTAATTTCAGTTTAATTCAACTACTAAAGTAGTATCAAACATATCAATCTTTTAAATGTTTAAACATTTTGTTAATTGCACTTCCAGTTATACGTATTTAAAAGGTTCCAAGGAATCAGGACAGCTCACCATCTGGATTTATACCTTTCTTCTGCTCCAACTGGATGCCCCATGTCTCATTTACAATGGCAGCAGCTCATTACACAATCAGCAGCTGGGATGGCCCTCAAGTTGTATTATAGATGTGGAAAAGGCAAAGGCATAGTTCACTTTGGAAAATGTTGAAATATATGTTTTAATCAATGCCACCCACGTCTGTAACTACTGGAGCTGGAGCAAAGATGCAGAAGTCATTTTTCACAGAAGACATTTTCACTTTGTAGGAGCAGCAGGATATGAATTAAGATGATCACAATGAGCAAAAAGTGCCTTGTGATGACCTTGTAGAAAAACTATATAGAGTTAGGTGCATAAACCTGTCCAAGTTTGAAGAGAATGAGGTTAAAGTGGAGATCCACAGCTTTAATTTGTGGGTATTTCGTATTTGCATTAGAAGGACAGTTTAAGAATTAAGGCTCTTTAATTCAAATTTGAATTAATTTAATCCATTTGTCTTCGATTTTCAATTGCAGTGTCTTTGTTAGGGTTTGAGCACCTTTTTCCCCCTTATTTTTTGTATATATATTTTTCGGGTATTTTTTCTTAGCATAGTTATATTTTTTCCATATTTTTCCTGTTTTGATATTTGTATATTTTTGCGTAAACATTTTTTCTCAGGATTAGTGACTTTGTTAATGTATGGTTGTAATATAGTTTGGCTTCAGTTTTTTCTTTGCGCGCGCTGGAGCCTTTAAATCGCGAGCCCTGTGCGCTTGCTTAATGGCTCTCGCTCTCTTTTTCCGCCACCTCCGCCCCAGCTCGCTCCTGTTTGTGAGTCAGAGCGCGCACGTTTGCGGCGCGCCCAAACATGGTGGCAGACCGTCACCATGGTTGAGTTTTTCCTTTTGTTAGCTTAGCTTTTTTTTGTTGTTTGGCCTGGTGTATCCGGACGTCCTGTTTTCATTCCTTTATTTAATTAGGGTAAGTTTATGGGGTTGTTTTTTCTTAGGGTAGGGACAGCAATGCACTGGGGAGCTTTGACGGCCCTATATGGGGTTGGCCTGTCCAGCTCACCGTCCTTATTTTAAGTGTGCCGGCTCACCATGGTCTTTTTCCTTTGTTACTTTGTTTGTTTTTTTGGGGGGCACAGGTTAAGGGTTCTTTTTGTTTACTTTAAACATCTTAATAAAATCAATGTAGAACTCCTATTTTTTGGTGTCCATGTCCTTTTAAATATGTTTGCCTTCGGGTCGCAACAGTCTTCAATTCGTGAAAAGTACTTTTTTTTCTGGGTGCAAGTCAGTTGATTGAGTCTATGTTCTGCTCTACTGAGAAGCAAGGGCCAACTAATTTTGCATTATTTGGATGAATCTCAGTAGACAATTAATTCTAAAGCTTCAGAATTCAGCCAGCCTCTTCTCTCCATCACATCATTATAACCTTACCTAAGTTCTTTTGATACCTCTCCTTCACCGCCCTAAATATATTATGTTGCCAAACCAGTGTGCTTTTTCCCCTTAAGAAAACTCTTCATTTGACCGGTCTCAGGGCTTTATCTACCTCAGATGAGCATATACAAAGATGCGCCTATCATCCAATTGTGAATTAATTTTCAAAATGGTTCTTTTCGATTTTCTTTGATGGCTGTTGTTTTCTTCTTTGTTTTCTTCTTTTACTCACAGCATTCAAAACATTTCAAATGTGCATGAGTGAGAGAACAAGTTGTAGTTTATTCCTTTTTTGTTTTAATAATGATGATGTGTTTTGGATGATTGTCATTTTGGAAATTTGTTCTTTTGATCAGTCTTTTCTCCCTGGCAGGTTCAGAACTATGCAGTCACTCTGCTAGGCAAGTCTACTCTGCACATTCTGGATCCCAACTTATCCAAACACATTTGTTTTCATCAAATTAAGCACCGGGCTCCCTACATTTATAAGGCTTGTTTAATTTTTATGACAAATCATAAATTTCCAACTTTTTTCAGTTTTAGGAACATGTTTTTACTTATTAAAAGAGACGTGACTTTTTTTTTACATGCTTTGGTAAAAAAAGTGAATATAAAGTTAAAAACACCCAGCTTGTTCAACCATATCTTGACAACTCACAGTAGCCGGTTTAAGGAGGTGTAGACATTCATTTGACTCAACTCCACCCTCTGCCCTCTTCTATAAGGTGTGCTTGTTTTGAGGTCTGTCTCTAATTTTATCATGCAAGTGAAAAATGATGTGACAGTGGGTGAGGATAAATATGGGAGCCAGTCACTGAATGACATATTTTCAGCTTTAGTTGGCCCCAAACAAAGTGAAAAGGTTGTCTTCTATCAAAGTTGTCAAATTGGTGGTCACTGCAAGACACCCAATTATGTTCTCACAAGCACAGACTGTTTTTTTTCTTTTTCATATGTTCCATTTAACATCACCCATGGGGTTTGACTTCATGGAAAGTAGTCCACGATGTCACAGTATTACCTGTTTATTTTTCAGTGCAAGGTTGCAAACAGTAGTTAGTTTATGTCTCCTGGTTTTTAAGCACACCCATGTTGCTGTTTTAAGGCTATTAAACAGAGACAGGTAAACACACTTTAACTCTTAATGGACAATTTGGAAATGCAAATTAATCTATCACATGTTTTTAATAAAGAGAGGAACAGTAGCAGTCACTAAACAGAAAACTGGAGAAAATATACTTTTTTAAAGTGCTATAAAATGGCACATCATGGTTTTGTAGGGTTCTTGAGGTTTTACAGTTGTGGTGTAATTTAGCTATTTAGTCTCCCATCCATTTTCTATACTTGCTTAATCCTATAAAGGGTCACAGCAGTCTGCTGGAGCCTGTCCCAGCTAATTACAGGCAAAAGGCAGGAATACACCCTGGACAGGTCACCAATCTATCGCAGGAATGCACAATGATACATGCTAAATCTCAATCACAGTAAGAACATGCAAATTCTACACAGAAAGACTCCCACTGGACCAGGGGAGTCAAACCAGGAACCTTCTTGCTGTGGGGAAACAATATTAACCACTAAGCCACTATACTGCCTGAGTTATTGACTCTTATTTTATAATGTTTATAAGGGTGTATTATTTTCTAAGTACAATTTCAACTCCACCCTCATGAGTGCCCAGCAGCAGATGTGCTTTCTGCAGCTCTTGAGAAAACATGGTCTGCCCCAGGAGCTGCTGCAGTTCACTGCAGTCATTGAGTCTGTCCTGTCTACCTGGAGCTGCCACCAAGCAGGACAAAAGCAGACTGCAGTGCACTGTGAGGACTGCTGAGCACTTCATCAGAGACCCCCTGCCCTCTATCCAAGACTTATACTTCTCTGGGACTCAAAAGAGGGCAGGGAATATCAAAAAGGATCTGTCTTACACCGCAAACAATCATTTTGAACTTCTCCAAATGGGCAGATATTTCAGAGCTCTCCAGACCAGGACTAACAGACACCAGAACAGTTTCTTTCCCACAACAGTAACCCTACAGAACCAATGATGGTTAAGGGACATACATTTTTTGCATTAGTCTGCACCATTATTGTATATGTATAATTTTTTGCATTAGGATTTTACATTTTCCTTATTTCCCACTTCGTATTACATATTTATTACATTTTTGTTCACCAGAGAGAAAACTTTTGTTCCTGGGAGATTATTTTATGGATTCTAATCTGCAGAAACCTGAGCCTTTTCAGTGAACACATCTTACTGAACAGATCCAGCTTTTCTGCATGGATATATTTCTGTGATGCCAAACCTTTACTGATACACCCATACCAAAAAACAAAACAATAACAACAACAACAAGCAACAGCAAGACAATAACTGTGTGAGATTGATAGTTGGTTTTAAACCTCAGTAGGACACTGAGGGAGTAATGGTAACAGAGAGCCAGAGACCCAAACTGTGCTCTGTCAATCTTCATTAATATGTACCAGTCTAGTCATTTCCCTGTCATGCCTTCAATTTTCTTCCTTCTCTCTCTCCCTTCCTCTCTCTAACTCAGACAAATTATACATAACATATTGTGCGACTCTTTCAGTGGCTGAGCAGCCTGGTCTCTCAATTGAGTGACCTTTGCCTTGCACCAGTGGGTGGTCATTGACACTCAGCTGCAGCGATCGCTATGCCACTAGGTGGCTGATCCCTCATGGGTCCAGGGAAAGTTCTGCCAGTCTTCAGCACCAGCAGTGTCACATTGGGAGCGGCATATGAAACAAGCATAGATGGACAGATTCAACCAGAATGAAAGTTGGGTAACATTAGAATCAGAGGTTAGCATGAAACCAAATGAGCTAACTTGTGATAACTTTAGATATTGTGGGTGTGTTCATGCTGGCCTCCAGCTCTGCTCATTCCACCCATTTGCGCAGACTTGGCGATATGACATCATCTTGGGTCCCAAAAACTGAGCTTCAAACCCACTGTTCAGAAAACCTATGGTTGACAGCACTAATGGATTATCCTTTTTATATATAATCTGTGCTCAATATTTGGGCATTAGGTCTTGTTTAATTATGTAGTCCTAAAACATCCTGCATCATTTTGTTATATTTTGTTTGGCAAACTTTAAGTACTGTGAACAAATCATTAACAGTTGTTAGTCCACATTTGTAATTCACCAGTACATTCACTCACTCCTCCACTGTTTGTCCCAACACCACAATTAAATCTCTTTGATGGCTGTAATTCCTCATCATCATTGACCATTTCTGGCTTTGTTCCCACCTCTCTGGCACATTGTTATAAGGCTGTGCTCTATCTTATGTGAATATACATTAGTAATGTCTTCTATTTCAAAATTGGAACCATATTTCTTGTTGTAAAGCTGACCCAACTTGTCTGTTCTGTCTTATGTTACACCTTGTATTTTTAAGGTGTACACCATGAAACAGAACAATGTTACAGTTTAATCATTTCCCTGGCCTTTATCAGTAACTTAATCTCTCCCTCTGCCTTTGCCTCCCTCTGTCATTTCTCTTCCCCATGTTGAATTTTCTATGTTTGTACTATGTGGGTTTCGCTTAAAAAATTCTCTGAAAAAAAGGAAAAAATAAAAATGAAATCAAATAACTGTGATCAAACTATGACACAAATCTTATAGAAGGGGCAATCCAAAACACACAGACACAAACAGATAAAGGATCCATTCAGTTTGTATGTGATGTGCACCTATAAATCAGAAGCAGTTTTGGAGGCAATGAGGCAGAAACTGAGACAAAATAGGTCTTGGAAAAGACACACATCTACAGACAAGTTCACACTGTGCAATTCTGTAGTTTTCTCAGGTATTCTTCTCTTGTCCCCAGTCAAAGTGGTGTTGGAAAGAAATGATATAGAACAAGTTTTGGGATCTTATTAAGCTGTTTACTACACAATACACTCATATATTTCTCAGCGTAAGTACCAAAATACACATCTTCAAATTTCACAGAGGCACAAAGCAAATAAAGCCCTATTTTTTGGTGCAGTGTTTGTATTTTCTTTAAATAACGCTGATCAGTGGGGTAAGGTAATCTGTTCTATCACACTGACTACTGGGTCAGTAAAACAGCAGTAACTACCAAGCAGAGGCTTTTGTCTCTTTTTGTGCAGTTTTGCTTCTAAAAAGCTAATTGAGGTTTAGAAATAATGGTAGAGGTGATGCAATGGAAGCAATTAGAGGAGAAACCTTCTCAACAAAGGAGCAAAGAATATAAAAACTGCTTGAAAAACAGCGGTTTTACAAGATTTTGAAAGCATTTCACTATGCAGCCTGCCACTCTTCTCGCTAATAAGTGTCTTATCAATATTAAGAGCTAACTTGATTTATAAGGGCATTTTTCTTTCACTCATGGACACACACACAAGTGACCACTTCCTGGCAGGTTAGCCCCTCAGGGAGCCTCTGCTTTGCTTTGACAGGCTCTGCATGGTTATGACTCTGGGTTGCAACACAAACTCACAGCTACATGTTTGTGGCCTGGGGGGAGCATGTTTTGTTTGATTCACCTTCATACAGAAAGCTATTGACCGCATCCTCCTGAAGCACGTGGGTGGAGGTACATGAAGGTAATGATGTGGTCTCTGGTGTAGCAATAACGTTGCATTACTTCATCAAGAGGCACTCTGACATATTTCTCATTGACCAACTGGAGAATGCATTTCAGAGCAAAAGAGTGTGCACACTGAACCACGAAAGTTCAGTTCAGATGCACAGTAGTTATTAAAAATATCTTCCAGTAGAAAAAGGCTCTTTAACCCCTACATTTGCAGCTCTCTACACCCCCTTTCATGGTACAGCTTTTTGATCTGTCACTGCTGATCTGCACAACCTCTAGGAAGAGACCCAGCAGTCGATTTCATGGCAGTGTGCAGCAGCTCGTCTTTATCTGTTCACCCTCATGTTGATTCGTCAGATTCCAGGCAGAGTAGAAGAAGCCCAACAGCCATGCTGGGATCTCTGTGGGATTGTAGTCCAACACAGTGCTGGCTTAAAATGGTAGTGTGAGTGTTCTGGGATGTGCTTATGTTCAAGTACAATTTTTTACATGTTTAGTATCTCAGCATGAACATTAAAATTACTAACTGAGCCACACAGACTTATATTATGATATACAATAATATATATGGGGCAGAAAAAGTATGTAGATCCTGTCAAATGTAATAGTTTTCTGCAGAAATTTAGCATAAATTGTGATAGATCTTTATCTAAGTCAAAGTGACTTAAAAACACAATTACAAACAATGTGCCTAAGATCATAACACAAACAAAAGGTTATTCATTGTGTCTTTATTGCACACACCTACTAAAAACTTACAGATCTTTTGTCAAAATTAAGTGAACCCTTCAAATTAATAGATATTTAACATTCTTCAGCATCAGTAATTTTACATAGGCACTTTTGGTAGATTTGCACAACATTTTGACACTTTTTGGAGAAATGGTTCACCCAAGAGACATTTGTAGGAACAGCGATGGTGTAAACAGCACTCTTGCTGCTATTACACAGTGGCTTTTAGTGAACTTTTAATGCTGATTTGTGGATTCTAGATTGTTCTGTAAACTTGTGAGCTTGGTTGAAGCATGCATTAGTGTTCTCTTTGATCACATCAATAATCACTTGACTTACCAAACACAAGGCCAGTGACTCAATACTGATGACAAATGGTGAAGTCACAACTTCTTGCTTTCTTTTCTCACCTTTCTTTTCTAAAGCATTCATTGTGGGTGAGGTTTTGCCATCAAAATTGCTGCAGTATTGACTCGTCAATGCAGAGGAAGTTATTTGTACAGTCTGTCTGTAGACACTGGATTGAGATGGTGAGAGGCTGTGTCCAGCTCCTAGGCTGTATTTTGGCCATCTGTACATTGACCTGCTGGATTTTTTGGTAAAATTTGGAATTATTTTTCCCCTCTATGATGGCAAATGTTTTCAGGACCTGAGGCAACAAGGCAAACCTAAATCACAATGCCTACTTTGTCATTTGGCATTGTGCCTTTTTTGCAGTGCTGATTATTTTTCCCAAGCAATTAAAGTTTTGTTCCATCAGACCATAAAACATTTCACACTAGCATGGCAGACTGCTGAGGTGACAGTCTTCAGGCGTACAACCATGTTTCATATGGGTGTGTATCAACTTCCTCTTTTGATGCTCTGCCACGCCTCTACAAGCCTGCAGCTGACTCTGACCTGCTCACCTCCTTTGAGTCTGCTGCATCAGAATGAAGCCAAGTCTCAGATTAGGGTAATTCAGCTTGAAGCAAACAGTGACTCCTGAGAAAAAGATTAGCATTAACAATATTAGAGACATAAAACCAATATTGGACATGACATGAGTCTAAAGATTACAAAAATAATAATAATAATAATAATAATAATAATAATAATAATAATAATAATAATAATAATAATATGATGCTAATGTAAGGTATATTTTCTTAGCTCTGAGATGTTTTCTAAATTGTGTAATGACCAAACAGCTAATAACAACTCAGTAAACCACAGTTAGAGAATAGTAAGTGTCCTAGTTAACACATGACTGTAATTACTGTTTAGGTACCCCTGCTTTCCATTTTTGAATATAAATGATTAAATGCACACTGTTAGGTCATCTTAATTTAGTTGACTGGGGATAGGGGCAAAAGTATACAGTATACCACACTAGGGTTAACAGGTATTCTATATCTATAGGGGAATTATCCTGATCCTTAACACTGTTGATGTAATTTCATTGGCTCTGAATTTAAAGTATTGATGTGATTTGATTGCTGAAGTGAAGCCTTCCTTTCAGCAGGACAGCAATCTATTCTGCGTAGGAAGGCTATTTTCTTACTTTTAATAGTAGCACTCATTTCTTGCTCATTTCTCCCCACTGGCAACAATTTGTGTTCTCACCATCCCTCCTCTCTCGTGGCTGTGACAATTATCCTCGTCTCCAATTAGATGCAAAAATGTCCAATGAAAGAAAATCTCATTAGACTGATTTTGGAAAACCTCTATTGACTGTAAACACTGTTGGGAATATAAACACACACAGCTAATTCTCTCAGCTGTTAGGGCTCATTTTTGAACCAAAAGCTTTGATCTAAGATTTGTAATCAGTCTGCATTTTAGCTCACACAGCAAACCTCACTGCAAAATACAACAATCAAGAATCCATGCTATGGCACACCTTAACATGCATTTTAGTAAATACAGGCACTTTCAAATAATGGTTTTGAGGACCACAGATTTAACAACACACAGTTTGCTGTTAAATCAAGACATGTTTAAGGGTTAGATCAAGCCCTCTTTATGGATTAACTATGAAAATCTTGAGATGAACACGTTGTCTTTGTTAGGCTGCAAGATCTGAATTATCTGGTTCATGGTAAACATGCTGTAATCACCTCATTATCTCCTCATTGAGGGGTGTGGTAGCCTAGTGGTTACAGAGGTGGGCTAAGGGCTAGAGGACCCAAGTTTAAGTCCTCAGGTTTACAACAGAGATAGTTCACTGTGGGTGCCTGAGCAAGGATTTTAGTCTTTGTGCTCATGCACAACTGAGAAAAACAGTGGTAAGTAGCTGCTTGAATCTGACAGTGAGGGTATGAGGCACAGACGAAAATGTGTTATACTGAGAAAAACATAGGACCTTCAACAATGTTTTTTAAGGGACAAAACATCAGCCTGAATGTTACCCGACTGGTGAGTGAAACAATCTAGACTAGAGAGAAACTTGGAGATTATGTATTGCATGATAATGAGTAGATTTGCCAGGGATGAGGAAGCCACGCCTGCTGCCAGCAGGGATTATGACAGGACAAGCAGGCGAATATGCAGACGGATAGGGATGATTAAGACAGACCAGAAACAAACAAACAACAAAAAAATCACACACAAGGAAAAAAATGTTCAAAGTAAAACAGGAGATAAGAGAAATATTAAACTAAATAAAAAACAGAGGCTTCAAAAAAAAAAAAATCAAGACTAAACCTGGAAAAACCAGAGGATGAGTCAAACCAAAAATCCATAGGAATGTAGGGTGGGAACAGTGTGAATGAGCCGTTATCTCCTGTGTCTGTTCATTAAGCCGACTACATACTTTGCACAGCCCCTTTGAAGTATCGGCTGGTTTCATTCAGACTCTCATTGTACACCACAGTTCCAAAGAGGATAAGGACACGGATGAGATGTGGACTTGGCAGGAGATTCTAGTTGATGACCACAAAAGGTTATTCCTTCCAATGTAAAAGGTGCACATTTTTTATGCTAAAGAGTTCTCAATGTAGAAAACACCATGTGTTTTAGATGGGCCCAGTAGTATTCAGAAATTACCACAAATTCTACACAAGAACCACAACAAGTAACACCAACATAATATATATTAATTATCCACGATAACTATCTGTCAATATTAGGACAAACTAACTACTCAGCAGATAGATATTCTGTTGGACCTTAACCAAAATTTTCTAAGCTTTCTTCTATTCCTCTGAAGTCAGTGTACTCTTAGAAATCTGCAAAAAATGAAGATAATAATTTAATAATATAAAGATACCTAACTAGGAAAATTATCCAGCGAAGCTTCATGAAAAAAAGGGAAGAAGAAAAGAAAATACCTCTATGAAAAGCATCATGATGAACGCACTGCTATGACTATTAGATTCCCCTGGAGAAATTTGTCAATAAAGATAGCAGGAAAATGTTAGCCTCTTTTGAAATTTAATGAAAAGAATAAAGATTTTTATCTTGAGTATAATTAAAATATCAACAAAACCTTTCAATGTTACTTCTATTGTTGAAATCAAATGCATGCTCTTGTCTGATTTATTCTCTGTTCCACTGAATTATTTTTCTTTTATACTTGCATGGAGAACAGTTGTAGAGAAGTACTAAAGATATGTCCATTGTTATGTATGAAGTCCCATACCCAATGAAGGCATATTTTTAATGTTAATGATGAACATTTGCATACCACAATTTAACGAATACAAAACACACAAACAAAATAGAAGCATGAAAAGAGAAATGTTAAAAAAAATGCAGGTAATACAGTACAACCATATATTGTTTGCTTGCTTACTTGGAAAAAATATTTTTAGTTCTTACCTTTGTCCAGCAGATGGAAATGTTTTTTTTTTTCTTCTTCCAACTGTACTCAACTCTGCCAGTTTGCCCACATTGGAGCCCACTGCTGAACCAGCCTTTACTATTATTTTTTTAGTATTCCAAGTACATGTTAAAAATCTGCATAAGTGGATTCAATAAAACATGAGGGTACATTTAGTTTTTATATGTTTATTTAGAAGAACTACAGCTTTTCACTGACGCGTCACTGGGGTGTTCCTCCTAAATTATAAGCACAATAACAGAGTAAATAACCCAGTATAGCAGATTTACACAGTGTAAAAAACTTTACACTGCGTTTTTGAACAGCTAGCTAAATTTTTTGAACATGTAGTTAGTGTAGACTATTCATGCAACATATTCTTGTTCCTAATACTCAAACCCCCAATATATTTTTTCAGCACCTCATACTGACATTAGCACACAACATACACTAAACATAAGATAAAATGTATGCAGTCAAATAGTATAATTCTCCAGATTACATAAATAAATAGACCCTGAGTTAACTAAAACTTACATTAAAAGAATAAAAAAGTTACTTTGCTGTTTTTTAGGTAAATTTCATCCCTTCAGCTCCTTGATCTTTATCACTTTAAACATGCACCGGGTCACATTGACCCAGGAACACCATTGCTGTTTCTGACAAATGAACATAGCAGGAGGGTTAAGTTACACAGACAGACAAGACATGAAAGTACATCTTAATAACCTTGATGAATGACTAAAATCAGTCACATGGTATTACAATTTAATATAGAGCCAAGACTCACAACAGGAATACCAAAATAATTATTAATCTAAAATTAACATCTTCAAAGACTGAAAAATTACACAATATCAAAGCCATGCACATGGGAATAGTCAAACTTTAATCTACCAATCTACAAACTGGTATCACTAACGTCCATAGTTATATGAGCTGGCCAATGGAGGCTACTTGACTGACTGATGCACTTAGTGAGCTTCAAAAGAGAACATGGGAATTACTGCCAAGGATGGATTACAACAGCTCTTGCCCACAAGCAACTTTTTTACATAATAATACATGCAAAAAATTTTAATCTGATGGACCCATTTAACAGCTGGCCCCCTGAGCACAAATCCAGTACCAGGAGAGTTTAAAGACCTTTGTTAAGCACATGAAGGTTAATGCACCAAAGGCACTTTATGACCAATCCACACTACACTGGACATGGAAACAGTGAGCCAGGAAATATCAAATGCTCTTGTGTGTGCATGTGTGGTTGTTTCTGCACTGTTAACCATCTGAATACACAGTCCTAATGCACTACAAATACACATTTTTTTTTCTGTTTGTCTTTAATTTAGCACCCTGCATGGAACTAAATGAGAGTAAATATTAACAAGATGAGTGTATATGATAAGATCTATGTGTCCCTGGTTTAAAGGAATGACTTAGGTTCAGGGAAACTTACCTGTATGAGGTTTAAGCAAACACACAGGAAAAGAGAACTCTAACGGGTGTTGTGACATCTTTTTAGAACCAACCCCCAACATCTAGTCTACTCTGATCTAATTGTACTCTCATTTGGAACTGTGGTGCCACAGTTTTTATGCAAATCTAAAACTTAAAATAAAAAAACTTCTTAATTTTACTCATATTTTTGAAAACACACAAATCCCATAGCTATACCCCTGAAAATTGTCAATGTAAAAAAGCTTCACAAAATCCTTTCAAACCACAGGAAATTTATTTTGAATGTGTTGATAACTTAGTTTTTGAGATACACTCAGTTTTTAAACAGTAAATGAAAGCAAAAATAACATGACCATTTGCACAATTTGACAAAACACATATACATTAAAACAAAACTCTTTATATAAGAGCAAATCAAATCTCTAAGTGCCAGATACTTTTGAGCATACAAATATTTCCATAAACCATGTGCATTCATAAAAAGTGCAATAAATAACAAATAAAATAAACAAAAAAGTAAATTAAAAAAATTAGTGGGTAGAAGGTTCCAATGAAAGGAACACAAGTTAAGTATTGTTTTTTTGTTGTTGTTGTTGTTGTTGTTTTTTTACTTAAATTAATATGCAGTCAGGAATAAATAGGTACATAAAGGGACAATCTGCAGAAAAAACATGACCATTACTATAATAACTATTTGCAAACATTATTTTTTCAATTCTGGCTTTGGTGTCTACCAATTGAAGGTGAGGAACTGGTCTGTGGACCTTGCAATAATATTGCACATGAAAAATAGAATTTTCATGTAAAAAATCTCAGATCTTTGGCAGCTTCAAAATCCCCATGAACAATGTTTGAACCACAGCCTGGTCAAAGCACATCCCAAACTCTTTGGATGGCAATGGACTGTCCACACACTCTGAAAGAAGCAGTTGCACACCTGGCCCTCTTCTGGGGAGGAAATGTGGTAACCTGAGAGTGTCTGTGTCCTGGAGTGCTTGTTTGCTCGAGGCAGACATTTTCCCTCTCTCTCCCTATGTGCAAGGTACAGGATGCCTCAGAAGAGCAGGAGGCCTTACAAAGTGTTACACATTGTTAGATGTGTTCAGTCCAAAAATAATGTAACCGTAGTGTGTATTATATATTTTGCTTTCTTTTCTCCAACTCAAAAACAAACAGTAATTCATGAATATATTCTTACATGTCAGGGGACGCATCTTTCCCTTCAGTGAAGTTGGCTTCATCTCCATTGTTGGCCGCATCCAGAGAGACTGGATGAAAACCTTGTCTTCATCTGGTGCTGTAGTCAGCTCCAAAACGTCACTGACCATACACTGCTTTGTGCACATGAACTTTGGCGGATCCATAAAAGTGTGTGTGTGAGGCTGTATAGAGTCTGTACTGGGTGTGTGGTGTGTGTGGGTTGTCTCTGTGGATTTATTCATGAAAAAGCAAGATATAAGCAAGAGCGCAAATACAATCCAATTACTTTCCTGGGGAAATAGCACCACAACCTTTTTTTTTGTGGGAAGTGACACAAGTAAAAACATTTGAAAACAAAGTGATAGTTCACGCTCACAATGCGGTGATATATATCTCAATGTAGAAAGTGGTGTGGACCTGTATAAAATCTATAAATAACCCATGGTATGAATTATGAAGTTTGTGGTGTGCAAGCTCCTTACTTGATTTTAACTGGATTTTTCCAAAATGATTTAATGTCCCTCTGAGACACACTGAATGCAAGATGCGTAAGCGTAGCTCTTCCCATTTTACAGACACGATGAATTGCTCCTCTAATTTTTACATTGTGACACTATGTTTTTTGTATATTTTTATGTCTTTATGTGGTAGGGCCACTCCAGCTGCTTAATTTTTTTCTATATTTTGTAGAATGACACTAAAGTTGTAAATGTGAATCTGCAATTCCACAGGCATTTCAAAATCAATAGTGTGCTCGCTGCTCTTAAGGAGTTAAAAGACATGGTAAAGGAGCCAGGAAAGTTTAGTACTTGTGGGGTTTTCAAGCCTTTATTAGGCATATTTTCCACTGTGGACCTACTAAGTTATTACATACTTGTTAGATGGTACGCAGCTGTTGATCACTAACCCGCCATTCGATGCACCACTGATTACACAAAAGTCACTCAAATTCTCAAATTCACAATGCATCGAGATGCCCATGACTGATGCGTGTTGGACATTTCTTTAATGAAGTCAGTGATATTGTATTGCATATATTTTTTAGTGCCTACGTATCCATCCTACTTGGGTCCCTTCCAGAATAAACACTGGCAGACACAGAATAAATAACAATTTATTGATGCTTCTTTTCATGAATGTGCAGACGTTTAGTGGTGCATAAGCTGCAGGTTCTTCTTGTGGTCCCAGCAGGCTGCTGCTTAACAGAGAGAGTCCCTCCTGCCACAGTTACCCAAACCAACACCACACATCTCCACCATAACTGAGAAGAAAATACACACTATCTTACCCACAAATTCATAAAGCAGTTATTAGCTGCTATTGTAATAGCACGAATGGGGGAAAAAAACATGTATCGAACCCTAAAGAAAATAATGAAATTCTGAAAGAAGATGGTTTGCAGCAGGAGATGACTATGTGTTCATATCATGAATCATGGCAACTGAGAGAAAAGCTGCTTGATGAGATGAAGGTGAGGAAGGACATGTTGTTCCTTGGTCACAGCAGTGGGGAACTGTAACAAAAAAGAAAGAAAGAAAGAAAGAAATCAGTTCCTGGCAATGTAATGTTTCTTCCATTTATGTGGCAAGCTCAACAAATGTTTTTTGAAATTAAGAAATGGCTGGAAATCAGCAAGAGGCTAAAAGAGGATTTTCTCGGTACAATAAAATTGTGTATTGTATGCTGCCTCTGTAAGTCGTTGGATGCTTACTGATGGCATCTTACAAAAAAGCATCAGTGCAAATAACATCACAGGAGCAAGACCGGGGGGTATGAGACTATATTTTGTGCCATATCATGCAAAACAACACATGTCTGAGGAGGCAGCTGCTCTCAGCACTGAGTTATTAAAAAACAATCCATCTAACTCATGTTGCATTAATATTTTGCTATTCTCATATACTTCCTATTCCTATTTTGGTATTTTAGGCTAGATTAAAAAGTGGTGCTTATGTTTTCAGTACACAGAAGTAAGAGTGAATAAGGAAAGCAATAGTTCAATAACAATTTCATAACTGCTGAAGATGGTGTAGTGTTAGCAGGTTGCAAGTGGAGCAGCTGGCGAGTCTCAGGGACAAGAAGGACTGGTGAACAGAGTGGAGATTGGTGGCAGGTGAAGTTGTTTTTAACAACTGGCTTGACATTTAATAAGAGGAGCAGACTAAACATAAGTGTACAATGGTGTAAAGTACTGCAGTGCTTGATTGGTGGATGAGTCACAGATGTTCAGGTAAGTCAGCAGAAGGACAAGATTTGAGGTGCATGCTCAAACCAACAGAGGGCTAACAGTGAGGTGTACTAGTGGAGGGAATAACATACTATACAAAAGAGGGAACGCATATAACTGGAATATATTATTATTGTAAGCTAGTAAAATCATTACGAGAAGTTTTGTCATTGTTAGAGACATGAAGCAGAAAGAGAAAGCATTTTTAAAAACCGCAAGAACTCAGTAAGAGAATTTGATCTTGTTATGCTTCAGTCTCTTATAAAGTGATAGTTCACGCTCGCAATGTGTAACCAATTAGGTACTAAATAAATAAGTGTGTTATCGTGCCTTCGTACTGGCCGTGTTTGGTCCACTGGTCCATGGATCAGAGTTCGTTCACTCAGAAAGTCTTTTTTTTTTTTTTGTGGGGGGGGCGTGTGCAATCAAACTCTGATTTGGATTAAATACATGAACCCTGGTGCGCCTAAAAATGTAGGTCTTGCATTGCTTTAAGTGCACCAAATGTAGGACATGAATTACAAAGCAGGTCATTGTGGGTAAACACTATCTAAACAAATATGTGCGGTGCAGTTTTGAGGTGAAAGGTTTTATGGTCACATGTTGAGTGAGGGTGAGGTAAAAGCGCTGATGTATGGTTAGACAAAAATATGATAAACACAAGAGCAGTTTGCAAAGAAACTACCACAGAAGTAGTGATGCATTAACCAAATATAAATCAACTGTCTCTCATTTCATAAATTAACTAATAACCAACATTAACTTGTTGAAGCAGGTGTACTACAGATAATAATAATATAATGCAGATAATACTACAGATAATAATAAAAAACTAGAGACAATAATAATGACTCTATGTTCTTCTCTTTCTTATTATTTTTAATTAATTTTGAGAGGGTCTTCATCTGTAGTTCCTGCAAACTACATGCTTGCAAAACAGCACAGTGGTAGTTAGAAAAGTCCCACCAGAGCCACACTTTGTAAGAATGCTCCAGGGAAAGCAGTTTGAAGGAGAATGTGACAAAGGACTTTTACTGCTCAACCACTGAAAGTGAGCTGGAATACAGTATAACTGTGTGGTGTGCTGGCAGCTCAGCTGCAGACAGAAAGCCACTGCAGAAGGTCATAAACACTGTGGAGATAATCAGCGGTTGTCCCCTGCCTTCTCTAGAGGACGTCTCAGACTCAAGGTGTCTCAACAAAGCCAGGAATATTATCAGTGACAGTACATGTCCTGGACAAAAGCTGTTGACTTCCTTCTCTCTGGGAGGCGCTACAGGAGCTTCAAAAGCAGAAGAAACAGACTAAATAGTTTTATTAAGTGAGAGACTGGAATAAGAATCCTGCAAATGTGTGTTTTTAAATTTTTTAACAATGTAATGATGTCCTCTCTCACGTGTCCATTACTGTGTTCCTTGATTGTGCAATAACTCATTTTTATATTCATTACTGTTCTAAGTGGCATTATTTATTTATTGGTTTTCTGTTGTGTGAAACAGTTTTACAGTTTCTTTGAGTGATTTTCTTGTCTGTTTTAATGCTCAAATAGATTCGATGCAGCAATAGTAATTTTGTTTTACTGCTGTGTAATAAAAAATAAAGAATTCTATTTTGTGTATTGTTGGGATGCAATTTTGAAACAATCTGTAAGAAATGTCTTTTCAGTTGTGGGGAAAAAATGAAATCTAAATGAATGGTGACTCAGCATTCGCACAAAAATATTGATGTCTTGTTATTTATAACATAATGTAATCAGAGTAATAGGTAATTTGTGTTAATAACAGTCAAACTGATTGTAATGCATCAGATTTCAGGTTTGAGAATTCTGAAGGTCTTGACAGCTGTGAGGTGAAACTCCATCCAGTTATCCATCATCTGTACTTGTTTTTTTTTCCTTTTTGGGGTCATGGGGTTCAGCTAGACCATATCCCAACTCTCTTTGGGTGAAAGGCAAAGCTTCACCCTGAAAAGGTTGCCAGTTCATCACAGTGCCTCTTATAGACAAACAACCACACATACTCACATTCACTCCTATGGATAAATTAGAATCACTATTTACAGGTACAGACAATACCTTTTTTATTGTAGGGAATTCGGTCCTCGTTTTTGCTGTTGTTTTAAAATATTTTACTTGATTTAATTCTTTGCAACTATAATAAAAACTTTGTGACATCATTTACAAAAGTGTTACTGTGGGAGGAAGCCAAAGTATCAAGAGAAAAGTCATGTAAACACAATGTAAAATACCTTATACTCCAGGCTGAAGCTAATACAAAAATAAAAAGTGTAGTTTTCCACTAGCTTCAAATAATACCTAATCCCCATGATCCCCATGTTAAAATACCAATCTTTGCAGGAGAAATAAACATATTTACAACATGGTTCAAAACACTTTTAGTCTCCATTGCTAAATTTCACAACCATAACAACTGCAAATAGGGGAGAGGGGGCTTAGAACTTCTGAGCGTGATTTCTGAGTCACGCTCAGAAGTAAGATATGACATGATCTAATTGAATATGTCATATCTTAAAGACAATACATTTTGTTGAGCTGCTAAGTGTAGTAGCAGATTGTAGTTACTTCTCTGTGGGTTGGCCTGGAAGGATATGAGGATGAATCTTAGCTAAGTAGCAGGCAGCTTGTGCTAAGACGCAGCAGTCATTTCTGATACTATCACAGAAACAACATTTGAAACAGAAGGTCCTGGTAGCAGAACTTGAAGGTGTTTGAACAGATTTGACCAGAATGAATATAAAGCTAATATTAATTAGCATCATAGTTTAGTATAAGCCAAGATACCATCTAAAATAGCTAAGTGTGACTAAAATAACATGTACCTGTGTCAGCTTGCTTTTCAGGCCTGCTCATTCCATCCAATTGCAGCGTGTTACCCCACATTATTGAGAAAAACAAGCTACAAAGCACTCTTCAAAAAGCCTAAGGTCACCTTCTTGGTCAATTTCAGTAGCCATAGTGTTGCAAACATAAATTGCATCCAAATCAAAACTAATGTGAGTCACGTCATTTTTGTCTCTTATGAAAGCTTTCTCTCATTATCATCTGATAATAGCTCGATGGTTGTTTTAACTGGTGAATGTTCTTTGGTAAAGTAGCATAAAAAGCTATGAGTAACAAATTCAGCTATTGACCTCCACTTTAGTCCCAAAACTTTGAGTAGAAATTTATACCCAAGCCAGTGAGAGCAGTTTCACCAGTCAATCACAGCAGTGCTGCAGAGTAGTATAGAAGCATCCCATAAATGACCATCTGCGTAAGATATGAGCAGGAACTCCCATGCAAGAATGGTAAAGGGAATCTCCAGTGTATTTTCAAAATAAAACACCTTAAACTGACTCTTACATCAGCAATGCCAGCTGGTGAATTATTCAAACCGTCTTAGGAGAGATTCAAATCAATGTATGAAGAGAGGGTAAATTCAAGAGTGAAAAAAAGCTCATTTTATTTGACATAATTTCAGAAAGGACAAGACAGAGCGAGAAAAATATGTTTCATATCAAGCAGAATATCGTTATTCTCACATGATCTTGAATGACAAAGGTAAACTTGTAACCAGCCAAGCAGGTGGCACTTGAAAGCAGACCATTTCTGAAAAGTACCGGTTGGACCTGGGGTCACGCTGAGGACAGAGCACAGCCATGGAGAGGCCTCAGTCTAAATGTTTTCTGGCCATCTTTCGTTCTTTTCGTTCTTTCGAGTATGCTGAACTGGTTTTGGGCTACACTCAACAAGGGAACATATAGTCATGCACTGTATCACAGCAGATACAATAAATAGCAAGAGAGGCTTTTTCCAAATTTTTGTAAAAGAAAAGGTTAATTGCATAAATAATTCATATTAAAATAGTGGTAAAGGCAAAAGAAGAAAACACCATCACAAAGAGTATTAATTTGTAATGAAATTATTCACAATAATCCAAGCTTCCAGTGTTTCCTTAATTAGAATCCAATGTAACGGAAATGACAGAAAGAAGGTGGTGGAATCGATATTGTATGTGTGTGTGCATGCATGTGTTGCTGTTGTTGCAGCTGAAATGCTCCACTAATTCACTAAACTTTAAGGAGGGACAAACACCACTATGCCTGACAGCTCCTGCTAACAGGGGAGTCTGGGTTTTGAGATAACTACGTCTGTGGCTGGTGGGAAATTCACAAACACACACTACTTCAATGACACAAGAGTCTACAAAGACACAAACTTTCAAGTCGATTTCATTAATCATAATATGGCACAGAAACTTGAGGAGACCTGGGAAGACCAGGGTGTTGAGGTTTGGCTGGATTTTAATCAGACAGCTGGACTTATATGCCCTGATATGTCAGTAAACGTACATGTTGTTCAGAGGAAGAAGCTTCACCGTGCAGTAATAATATGAGCAAAATATGCTTGAAGTTTAATGGTTTTACAATAAAGGGAATAAAATGACAAAAAAAGTATTGGATAAAAATGATTGATGATAAAAGATGTTAAAGCCCTTTTCACAAGTATATTCTCCACATGTCAAAGATCTGATTTGCTTGTTCTTTATGATATTTGTGTAAAGTATGTTTATGCTCAAACTCCACAATCATTTATTGTAATAATACCAGACAGGTGGTTAACCATCCACATTCATACATCACTCATAAATACTCAGTGAAAATAAGTGAGTGCCTCTCTGTTTGTTTTAGGAAGGAAACTGAGTAAAAATAAAATTGTACAACCCCAAATCAGAAAAAGTAGGGACTTGTTTTTTATCTCTGGGCTGTATGAACTGATGGTAATTCATGGTTATTTGTCTTTTAAATGTTTTTTATTTGTCAATATCCACCTTTGCATTTAAGGTCTGCAACACATTCCAAAACAAAAAGGTAATTGTTTATTAAGGATAAGAATGTTATTTCAAATATGTATTATTAACAAATGATGTTAACAGGTGCAAAGGTGGGTAGAGAAGTTCTTAAATTATGAAGAAATGTGTAGGAAAGTCATTAGTTTTTAAGAAAAGTCTTTACACAGACTGTAATAGATTTACATGTTCTTTCAAGGTGAAATATATCATTAAATGATTTAAGGAATCTGGAGAACTTTGAGTGTGGAAAGGGTAAAAGTGCAACCCAAAGTTGGACACCAGTGATCTACAATTTCTCAATGAGAATCACATCAAGAACATCATCCGGATATTTTTTTTTCCCCCTGGGGGTGGGCTGGTGGGTGGGGGCATGGATGCTGTGTTCTCCAGAGCAAAGTCACAATTTACAGTCCATTGATGGATGACCATGTTATTAGCAACAGGTCCACAAGGCAGGATCTATGAAAGTATGATATTGTAATAATGGCCTTTGATAAGATAATCTACACATTTGTGATAGCAACTTTATTGCATATAAGTACATTGAGGTTTAAAAATGAACATATGGTGCCTTCAAGAGAAATATTTTCCAGAAACATCCATGCTTATTAAAAAACAAACAAACGAAAAAAAACATGACAATGAATGGCCTGCCTGATGTCTTCATCTCTCCCCAAATGAAAAATAGAAAAAATTATAAACAAAACAAAACAAGAAAAATGCAACACCGATTACCCTGTACAGTCGCATCCTTTAAGACTTGTTCAAGAAGATTGGGACAAAATTTGTTCCCATTCTTTTTCAGGTCTCATCTTTAAATGTGTGTCTGATTTCTTTTAATTTTACTTTCATTATTATAATCATTTTGACTGGTATTGGTCTTTTTGAAAAAAAACCCTCCTTTTTAAAATTTTCAACTGTTTTCCTGCCCATTAAATTACATTTAAGGGAATATTTGACCAAAAATGGAGGCGTGTTTGACCTAGATCTGTTGATTTACTACTTTGTATACTAAACACCAGAATGTTTTAAAGTGGATAAAATTAGTGTATTACAGAATCCAAACGTTTTTGGGAATCTGTTGCAGACATAAAACAAAGCAAGAAATAACTTGTTTCATGCTGACTGAAAAAAAAGATACAAGTCAAAAGTAATTATAAAAATCGCTGCTATAAATATTATTATTGTTATTATTTGTTATATGACAGGTCAATAGTATGGACTAAACAATATTAATCACAGGCTATGAAAATGACAACAGAGGGTGTTCCACTCATCTGTCACTGAAATCTGCAGCTATCTATATGTCCTGTCTCAACTTCAGGTCAGATCTGCCCCCTCATGTCACTTCTCAGTGTTGTGAGCTATCCACCATTTTCTGTCACTTCCGCCTCACGCTAATGCAAGTTTGTTGGGCCACCGGTCACAGTCTCTTTATCAATGTCAGGCAAATTATCTGCTGTACGCTGCAAGTCTCTAAATCAAGCTAAACAGATTTGCTAAATCTAGAGGGAAAACACATAACTAAAGAAAAATAAAACACCTGAAATGATTATTTCATTTATTTTAAGTGAGACTGTGTTAAACTCCCAGAGCTGCAGTAGGTAGCGGGGAGATGACAGCTACTCAGAAAGAAGAAGATGGAAAAAAATTTGAACCTCTTAATCAAGAAATTTTAAAAAATCATTGTGGTTTCAGCAAATGCTTTCTAGATTGTTTACACATTTAACATTTATTTTTCTGTCATTATATTCTCAACTGAGCACCATCCATTTTGCTGCACTCACTGCACACAGAGGAACTCACCTTGACATCCTTCTCTCATTTAACAAATCATGAATTAAAAAAAAGTAAAATAACATCTAAATATATGGAGATGCAAAGGAAAATCATTCATTTTCAAAGATGATAGAAGATGTAAATGAAAGCACGTTTTCTATTCTGGGTAAGCCATTGTTTAGATGCTAGCTGGTGTTTAATTCTCTCATTCTACTAAGTCTACAGAGAGTCAAAAAGGAGTCATTTAACACTAATCCTCGTCAAATAATACATTAATTTGCGTGAAGAGTGGGAGGATTTAATGCCAGCTCACAAGCCAGCCAAAGAGTGGAGTGAAACAGAAACCAATATTTGTGGATGTGACTCCTTTAGGGATCAAATAGTGGGGAAAACATTTTTCTTTCTCTTCA
Source organism: Zenarchopterus dispar (assembly GCA_028564865.1). Taxonomy (NCBI): domain Eukaryota; kingdom Metazoa; phylum Chordata; class Actinopteri; order Beloniformes; family Zenarchopteridae; genus Zenarchopterus; species Zenarchopterus dispar. The sequence continues at coordinate 19,308 of JAOWBL010004669.1, read as the reverse complement.
GTCATCAGAATTAACTTTATATCAATACTCTTCCTTTCCTGTTTGTTTGTGTGCCTCTCAACTATAAAATTAAACAAAACTGAACAAAAAGTGAACATCACATTTAACGGGTGAAAAATACATTGGATTTTGTCTCTTTAGAATTTATTTTTAAGTTTTATCTTCATTCATTCATTTAACGACTTCTTTTATTGGAAGCTTCAAGACAGTTTTAGGATCAGTATGATATGAGATCTGGTACAATTTTATATGTGAGGTTAGGGGGGGCTCATGTCCAAAGGCGTCTTGCCCTGTCACTTAATAGAACCTAAAATTTATGAGAATATGCCAACCAATGAACAAACTATTCATGAAATGACGTATGAATTAAACTCTTCACAAATTAATATGTGGCCTACCATTCCCTGCCAGCATTGACTTCAAACAAGCATTATTTGCTCTAGATCAGTACTGCTCAAACTTTAGGATGGATTGCACAGAAATAGTTCATACACATTTGTTTGATGTCTGGTGTGAATGACCCTCTTCATGTTATTCCACAGCACCTCTATAAGGTTGATGTCCATGCTCTGACTGGCCCACTACAAAAGGTGGACTTTCTTTCTCTGAAGCCCTTATGTTCTGGATTTACTTCAAGGCTTAAGGTTATTGCCCTACTACATAACACATCTTCTTTTAAGCTTCTGGTGTTTGACAACCACTTTGATATTATCCCAGAGGACATTATATAGAGACATGAAGACAGATTTGCAACTTGGGTATTGTCTGTCCCTACGGCATTGCTGTTTGGAACTGAAGCTGTAATCATAAATATTTTTTTAGATAGAAGTGACAACTTGCTGGGAAAAACTAGTCCTAGGCACATTGGAAACTCTTGTGAATAACATTTTTTTCTTTTAGCCTGATTAATTCAGTTCCTTAGATATCATCTAATAACCTTCCCAGATTGATACTGTTCAAAATCACCACTGATGTCTCATTGCTATGGCAAAATGTAAAAACACAACAAAATAACCCAGACTTTTCATGGAGATGGTCAGACTTGCTGATGATCAGTTAATCTAGTTCATTTTCTTCAGGACACCCAAAGACACATTAGTATAGAAGCAATAAGAATGTTTCTAGTTGTTCATATGCTGCCTTCTGGCTTAATTTTGTCAAACAAATCCCAACATTGTAATATGTCATGTAATGAGCTTCTAATCACTTAATATTAAGACCTGGTAGGAAACAGGTAAATTAATTTTCTGCCAAACTGTAAAACTTAGTAAGGTTGTATTTTTTTTTTTTTGCATGGTTTTTTATTTAAGTTATGGATCTCTTGAGATATCCATCAAGTAAAGAACATTTTGTGTGGCCTCTCCTTCAGCATAATTGAATCTGACAACTTGCCTTCACCCCATGAGATGCTTGAGGAGAATCTGTCAACTTTTGAATCTTCTATCAAACATTCAGTTATAGAAGCTTTATTAAACCAAAGAAAATGAAAAATACTACTGTTAGTCATAACGATATGGTCTAACTATAGCAATTAAATTCCCCTATTCAGTGTTCACTTGTATTGCTTTTCTTTTCTTGCTTCTGTCTCTATCCCTGCATGTCTTTCCTAAGAAACAAAATCAGCTACACACATATTACCACCACCTCCACTGCTTCAATCAACTTTTCTCACCTTTCACATTAAGAGCCAATTTAAAAGCCAAAATAACAAGTATCATCTGGAGGATGCCCCCCAGCAATGGACTGTGAAGTGTACAAAGATATGAAGCAGTATGCAGTTTCAAAAATACCATAGGTCATGAGAAGCACCTTTTGCATATGAGTAGCTGTTTTGCCACTGGGTGCCCACCTGGAGCCCACCTTTTGCTAGCTGCTGCTACAGTTAGCTTCAGTTTGTTTGCCTGACATTATGGACATGAGAAAAATGCTTGTCTGGGCTATGCTTGCTGGATCTGTTCTGCTTTCCTTACTCCAACCTGTAGCACTAATGTGTAGGACACAGAAGTTGAACTTCAACACCAGTACTTACTTGTGCCTCTACCGCTCCTACTCATCCATCTGGACCTTACTTGAGGTCAGCAGCAGGAACTTGATACCACCTATGTGGTCTTTCTGCTGTTCCCCCACCAAACAGTTTGGTAGTTGAACTCTGAAACCTGCTAGCTAGCTTAGTCATATGTGCTAGCAACACAGCTGGCACATTTTATTTATACACTTCCCATTGCCTGGTCAACCTGCATCATCTTCATTTTTGAACTTCAGTCTCCCAACCATGACTAATCTTTAAATGAAGCTTTTCCACCTTTAACCTAGATCCTTTGTCCACAAACTTTGTCATCCCTCTCACTCCCCATTATTGACATTATACAATCCTCACTTACCTCTGGCTGTTTTATCATCTATCACAACTGCCATAAATACACAATACTCAAAAAGAACTGGCATGAATTGTAATAACGTAAGTAACTTCTGATCAATCTGAAACCTCCTATATGTTTCTAAGTTCTAAAAAAAATTGTTGCTTTGGAGATCCACAGTCATCTTACAAATAGTAACAGATTGAACAGTTTCAATCTGATTTTTGTCTATTTCACAGCACAGAATCCATTTGTATTAGCAGCACAGCTGTCTCCAGGTTCACTATAGCTTTCAGATTGCCTGCAATTCATTCAGTTAAAAAATTTCCAATCCCAACCTTCCCATGTCAATAGCGGTGTGCCAGAAGGTTTCATCTTGGGGCCCTTCCTTTTATGTTATTTACACATTTTCCAAATCTGACAGCTTTTCATTATTAATTGATAACTTCTCTGTCCATATCTCCCTTCAGGTCAAGAGTCTTGAAGTCATCTTCAACATCTCAAGCTCCTTCACAACACACCTAAAGAACATCACCTGGCTTGGTTTCTTCCACCTTTATAACACATCCGCCTCCGTCCATCACTCAATTCCCAACAGTATCTTCATACTGACTGATACTCTTCTCATGTCCTGACTTGATTATGAACTTCATTATAGTTTACCATACCAATCCCTCCAAAAACTTCCACTCGTACAGAACTCATCCGCTCACATTGTTTCTTGACCTCCATCTGTACACAACCCTGGTATAAAAGAACTCCACTGGTACCCAGTTTGAACCTGTATTGATTTTAAAATTCTGATCCCAACTTTCAAAGCCCTATATAACCTAGAACTATCATATGTCAATGAACTAGTTGAAAAATACACATCCTCCTTTGCATTCCTGTCTTCCTCAGCCTGTCTTGTCTCCACGATAACTGCCCTCTTGTCTTCTAAGAGTCTTAGATCTTTTAGCTGCTCTTCTCCCTGAATTTGAAAGGCTGTCATACAATCAGAATCAGAATTAGGTTTTTTCACCAAGTATGTAGACACATACAAGGAATTCTCTGCTGGCAGTAGCTGTCTCTCGAGTTCATAAAATTTAATACATATTTAATAGTGAAAAATGTGGGAAACAGTAAAAATGAATAGATAAAAAAATCTTAATGCAAAAATGTATATATACACACACACACACACACACACATATACAATAATGGTGCTAAAATTGCACCTGATAATTATCTGTTTGCACCTAATACCACAACAAATTCCTAGTATTGTGAAGTGTTCCTTACTGAGAGATGATTATGCTTAGTAATCTGAGGTTCTCCACAGTGGACACAAGACTGTTAGAGGGGGCAATGTGGAGGGATGGTTCCTAAAGTCCATTCTCATCTCTTCCGTTTTGAGCATGTTCAGCTCCAAGTTGTTCTGACTGCACCAGAGGACCGACGGGTACACTTCCCATGAATATGCAGATTCATTACCATTCTGGATGAGACTGATGACAGTGGTGTCGTCTGCAAACTTCAGAAACATCCCAGAGGGGTCCAAGGATTTCTGTAGGGGGAGAAGAGTAGTGGAGAGAGCTCACATCTCTGGGGGGCTGATAGTCCGATTGTGAGAGGTGAACTCTCCCAACCTCACCTGCTGGTTTCTGTCCGTTAAAAAGCTGCAAGTTCACTCACACAGGGCAGAGCGTATGGGGTATGATGGTGTTGAATGCTGAGCTGAAGTCAACAAACAGAATTTGTGCATAAGTCCTGGGAAGAGTCAGATGCTGCAGCATGTAATGCAATCCTATTCTGAGTGCATCGTCCACTGACCTATTTGCCTGGTAGACAAACTGCAGGGTGTCCAGTAGGTCTCTTTCGTGGTACTTCAGGTGGCAAACATCAGACGTTCAAAGCACTTCATGACTACAGAAGTTAGAATGACAGATCTGAAGTCAGGTCTGTGATTAGAATGAATGCTCAGATTGCCGAATAATACAAAAGCAAACATTTATCCTTGCTTTGAACAAATGGTTGTTGATATGTTATTGTATGTCAAAAATATGACCTGAAAGCCTAGAGGGGGAAAACTTTGGCCCAACAAGAAACAGCTGTTGCAGCTGAGTAATTTTAATGTAAAATACCATGCAATTAGACATCAAATGTTTTTAAGGGGGTTTTAATAAACATATTTACAGCCTGTTTTTTTTTTAAATACTTTGGTTTGTATTGTTTGATTTCACATCCATGACATCTCTCTCTTAGCTTAAACAATCCCAAATCCCCAAACTTCAAGGCTGCAAATTCCTTGGGGCAATTGGATTAACAGGTTCTGAGAAGTCAAGAGGCCACGACCCCAGTCTGTGATCAGTAGATACCCTCAACATGGAAAGATAATGCAAATTAACTGTAAAAACATACAAATGAAGGTATCATATTTGTTTTGATTTGTTGGATTAGACAACTGCATGACATTCTGCACTCACCCTAGGATATTTGCCCCAGGCAAGCAGCCTACTGTTAATGTTGAGCCATGAAGTGCCTTCTGTATTATTGATTATATCTACTTACAGAAGGAGACTAAGAGAGACAAGTAAAGTTTTGACAGAGAAATAAGACACGCACATGGGTTTTAGAAAATGAAAAGCGTCATATTTACGTACTAGTACATGTACTAGTATTTATGTGTGTGTATATGAGTCTGATAATGGAATTGAGAGCAACCTTAAATGTGACCGATATACTGCCTGATTATAAACTAGTGGGTACTATAACTGATAACCACACAAACATATGCAATAATGAAATATCAATGATGAGAATCTGGTTTCCATTTGCATCTACTTATCTTATATTATGCAAACCTTGTGTAGAGTATCACAACATCTTGTGTTGTATGTATCTGTACCCATCCACGCACATATATATTTACTGTATTTTTACATGTACTAGCCTAACAAATTCTACTGCAGCTCATAATTATTGTCTCATTCCTCTTTGTGCAAGTGTTGTGACAGTTTTTATGTTTTGAGCTTTACAATTTTGCCAGTCAGTTGTTCTAGTGTGCTGAATGTACTATTTCTGATCGTGAATATTGCATCTTTGGAACAGTATGTAACTTCCTGAGGTTATATAAGCATTAACAGTAAAGTATGCCTTGTGAGTTGAAAGTGTGTATATGTAAGCGTGCTTTGCATTTACCCAACTCTTACTGGCGTTTAAAATTATCATGAGCTGGGATTGAAGTGGAACATAAGTATACAGATGTTTGGATGTATGTGTGGAGCATAAAAATATGATCAGAATAAAGTAATGGCAGTTGAAATTATAAATAAAAATTGTAAAGTCACAACAATACAGCAGAAGGATTTGATTTATTCAGTTTAATTTATGTTGTTCAGCTGTTAACAAGGAAATAAAGAACAAAATAACTTTCGTAATACCTAATATCTTGTTGAGGATCATGTGGGGCTAGAGCTTATCCCAGCTGTTATCATGTGAGAGGAAGGGTAGACCTTGGACAGATAACCACTCCATTACAAGACCATGCAGAAAAACAAAATAAACATCCCCTTCCACAGTCACACCTGAGGGCAATTTTGAGTCAGTCAACCTGACATCCAGGTTTTTGACCTTTGGGAGGAAGCTCAGATACTCAAAGCTAACCCACAAAACCATAAAAATAAAACAAACAAACAAAAAACTCCACACAGAGATTCAAGCCAGGAATTTTCTTGCCTTGAGGCAACATTGCTTACCAGTGCACCACTTTTTTTGCCCTCAGCTGAAATAAACCAGCGAAATTAAACTGAATTCAATTCAGATTATTTGTACAGTGCAAGTTCTTTAAATCTTCTCAAGGCACTTCATGCAGAATTTAAACAGGTTTATTGCAGTATAATTAGTCTGGTTTATCATAACCAATTTGAACTACAGCTAATTTCTTGTCCAAATCATAAAGTTACAAATAATTAAAAAAAAAAAACAATCTAGTTAAAGAACCAACACACTGCAGTGAATCTAAACCTGGATTCAATCCTCCTTTGTGAGCTTAAACGATGCAACAGTGGAGAAGAAAAACTCCCTATTAACAGCAGGAAACCATCAACAGAATCAGACTCTTAAAGTGTGGCCGTGCATGTACTTTAACTGCTCGTGGGGGTGAGAGGACACAAAAAGATTAGTCCAGGGATGCCTGTGACAAAAAGTAGAACAACAGTGTCATATTGTCCCTGCAAAGGAGTACAGACAGCAGAGAGAGGAAAGTGCCCAGAGCATCATGGGAAGTCCTGCATTAAGTTAGTTTTAGATTAGGGATATTTCAACTAACCCTAACCAACCTTATGAATTTTTCAAAAACTAAAGTTTTAATAATAAAGGTTTCTCCGGCAAACAAGCATATATGTTTCAACGATGGCACTAAAGCTCAATGAAGGTTCAGCAAATTCGACACTACTCTTTCAAACCGACCTGATTTTCATCTGCAGAAATTGTGGTCCATCACTTTTATGCATTTTCAACTGCTTTATCCTGATCATTGTCAAGGAAATACAAGTTACATGCAAGTATTGGGGATATAACAGTCAAATTCAATTGTCATAATTGATCACTCTGACCGTCAGTGCTAAAAGATTCATTCAGAAGTTCCTGAACTATCACCTGCTTTGGCTTGTAGATCCTCCAGTGAAGAAACCCGTTTCCATTCCCTGGGGCAAACCACACACCAGAAAGTAGTCTGTCAAAGGCGGGAATCATAAATATCAAACATGTTACATACATAAGATTTCAGATCAGTGAGGATCTGACTTGATTGGCAGCCTCCCAGCAATCATATTGACAATACTCAAATAATAATTGACAGCAAGCTGGAAAATGAGGCACACAAACCCACAAGAATGAAGATGTGGTCTACGGACTGGATGAGGTGTTTAACATGACTGAGGTTTTTCTACAGGAATTACCTCTTTAAATCCAAAAATTACTGTGTTAATGTGCAGTAAACTTTACACTGCTAGTAGTAGCAGTAGTCGTAGTAGTAGTACCAGGAGCAGCAGCAGTCGGCATTCCCACTTTGTGCCCTGCACTTATGTCAATTCATGCGGAATGACAATACAGAAAACAGATTACATGCTTACAGGTGAAAGGTTCATCTTTAGTTTTTCCTGTACATTTAGTTTTTCTTTTAGTTTTCTTTTATACAATGAGTAGTATTGATATCCATAATAAAACCATGAAAAACCTGGTATGTTCAGCTATTAAAGGTACTTCTGTGTGACTTGTGTGCCTGTGTGTATGTGTGTTAAACTAATGTTATGACAGAATGAAACAGAGGAGCAAATTGGATTTCTTAGCAGCCAAGCTGAATTATTCACAGCTCCAATTAACATGGAGCCTCATTAGTGTGTGGGTTAGCTTTGAGGCATTTGTTTTCAGAGGAAGCCATCTTTTTAAGCATAATAACTCTTTCCCCTTTCCCAAAGGATGTAAGCCTTCCTTCCTCGTTCTCACTCATCTGCTGCAGTTGCTGAATGAGCTGAAAACTTGATGTATATACCATCTTTATAACTGACAAGAAAGACTCTTATGGGTTTACATATCATCATATGATATAATTTGGAACTGAGATGCCTGATACAGAATGAACAGTAAAATTTGTCTCAACAAAGAATATGTAAGAATTTACTAAAAAAAAAAAGAAAAAGAAGAAGTAGGAATAAATAAACACATAAAACCACTGTAAGTCAGGTTCTTCTCTTAAAGAATACTCCTGGGAGTAAAAAATGGCATTTCCAAATCATACTTTATTCTGGGATTTTGAGTTAAAATGAAATACTATGCTTTTTTTCCCTGTCTGGATTCAAGAAACATTTTAAACTGTTGGTAAATTTACATTTTGTGACCTTTGACAAGGTTGTATTAATTTTAAGTGTTACCTTGTCTATGGTTTACAGTGATTTTTTTTTTTTTTTTGGTTACAATTTTATTCATTATTTGTGATACTGTGATGCAAGAACACAATTTACTTGCACAACCTTCGGCATCATTATTATCCTCTCCTTTTGCAGCTATCCCAAAGCCTTCCTGCAGTGTCAGCTAGTAGTTTCAGACAGTTTACCATTGAAATGCATCAAAACTTAAGTTTTTTTTTGTTTTTGTTTTTTTTTTTTTTTTGCAACAACTGATTTAAGGTCCTTACAAAAACCTTCATTAGAATCCACTTTACTTAATATAAATGTCAAACTGTAAGAGATTTACCTCAAATATTTTCTCTTTTTTTGCCATGGTTAACAGATATTATTTTATAGCTTGGTAATCCATGGTAATCTTTTGATTTATCACTTTTGATACATTCAGTCTTCAGTCCCAGAAGTACCAAGTAATCTAGGTTAAAAAAAAACAAAACTACATTATGAATGTTGTGTTTGCGTTTCACCCAAAAGAGAGCTGGCATAGACTCCAGCAGACTCCCTAAATAGGAATATGATGGATGGATGCATGGATGGAAAAATAAACACATGGTCAGAAATTGTTGGATAGTAGGCATTTTTGAAATCTCCAGAGATCATCATGAAAGATTCGGAGTGTTGTGTTTGTCATCAAGAACCAACTGTAGCGATGGCTGCACATGCAGATTCATCAAGTATTGAAGGTGAGATTGATTAGTCGACAGTGAGAGGAATACCTGCTTGTCCATAATTACACCATCTTTTGTTAATGAGCACTGCAAGAACTCCTGCCCCTCTTCTGTCAGTCCTATTAAAGTCTTTTGCTGAAAAGCTTATCTGCAGCCAAGTCTCAAAAACAATGCTTCCTATGAGCACTGAAAGCTTCTTCATCCCTCTTCCCAGAGATCTCATACACCTCATGAGGAGAAAAAAATTGTCAAAATCTCTTCCCTTTTTTCCCTCTCTACATCTGTGACCTCTCCTCTTCAGCTTCTTCTACATGTGAGGTCTCGTTCTCATTATCAGCAGGCGATGGAAGATCCGACTTTGTGCTTTTACTTGCAAACAAGTTTCTGTTGTCATAGATACTTTTCAAAACAAATGTTTAAAAAGTGCCAGAATTAGCAGTAGAACTCCACCTGGCAGAATAACATCCTGCCAGCATTGGAAAAAAAATAGTGTAAATGGCAAAAAAGGTGAGTAAAAAAATTCTCAAGAATGCCTTCTACAATCCTGTCGGCAGTTGCTGCAGTATGGAAATTATTTTATTCATTTTTCAACCAATGTTTTCTTGAAATGGGAACTACAGTGGTGTAATTGACAACATTGCTTCACATTTGAACAATATTTCTTGTGCAAATCCTGCCTACAGCCATATGTCAGCATGCCAGTATTGTTTTTTTTTTTCTGCAGTTTTAAAAACATGCATATTAGGTTGATTGGTGGTTCTAAATCACACAAATATGAGTGCAAAAACACCGTAGTGTAGCTTATATTTCCATGTGTGTGTCCCACTGTCAATTTGAAACCTTTCCAACTGGCCTCAAGAGCTTAAATGACACTGAAAAAGCCTGAGTGAATGAATTATTGAATTAAACACTATAAAGAGGAATATTAATTCATTATTAGTTATGTGGGATAGGTTAGCTGGGATAGGCTCAAACAGACCCCCATCACCCTAGATGGATTCACCAGGTATAGAAAATGGATGGATGGATATTGTAGTTGGATTTGTACCTCCAAATGGTTTTTTTAATCACCAGTCCTTCTTAATGCTTTATACTTTATTTGAATAAGCGCTAAATCTTCAGGTTGAGTGATTGCAACAAATAAGTTGTAACCATGTCAGGGGAAAGTTTTTAAAAACTGGCGAAGTGTAGCACAACTCATTACAGTCTCTCACATGATTTTGCCTGGAAAACTTTTGTACTGCCTAATACTCTTGCATGAGGTTCATTTTGTCACGTCAGTGGCCAATTAAAGTCAAACAAAGGAACACAGACAAACAAGAAACAAAAAAGTTTAAAACATATATCCCAACTATTGATGAATTAAGTAAACTAAAAATACATTTATATTTTAAGAATGGAGCTGACTTCATTGATGTGGCCCCCAGCTGAACTAGTGCAGACATACAAATGTAAGAAGAGAGCTTGTTGTATCCTGCTGCGCTGGGACTCTTAATTGAGTCAGCATGATGAAGGAGGAGTGCAATTAAGCTTTCAAAGCCTTTCCAGAAGTTTTACATCAGTTACTTGGAGAAGCTATGATGTACTTTTAGGCTCCAAATTCTTAAATGTATGGATTTTTAAAATTAATCCAAATTTAATTTCTATTTCTAATAATAACTGTTCATGTAATTATCCCATTTCCCCTGAAATCAATCCTTTTTGAATGTTTCAGTTTAAATGTTTCAGTTTGTAATAGTGCGTGTGATTTGTATGTCCAAAAGTTCAGGAAAGTCTCAGCCTCACCATTCCCCCTTGCCCTCGTGGATCTCCCCATCTCTATTGTGGACTTCTTCTGCTTTCTGGGTACCACCATCACCCAGGACCTCAAGTAGGAGCAGACCATCGGCTCCCTCATCAAGAAGGCCCAGCAGAGGATGTTCTTCCTGCAGCAGCTGAGGAAACTCAAACTGCCAACAGAGAGGTGCCGACAGACAGTTCTACACAGCCATCATCTCCTCCATCCTCATCTCCTCCATCACCGTATGGTGCACTGGCGCCACCACCAGAGACAGACACAGACTGCAGCACATTGTGCGCACTGCCAAGAAGATGACTGACCACAACCTCTGACCTTTACAGGACCTGTACACTTCCAGGATCTTAGGCCATGCAGGTCGGATTGCTGCTGACCCTTCTCACCCTGGACACTGTCTGCTCAACCCCCTCCCCTCAGGCAGGAGACTGTGGTCCATCCGAACCAGAACTTCCCACCACAAAAACATCTTCTTCCACTCAACCATCAGACTCATGAACAATAGATAATGACTCATAAAACAGCTACACTATGCACCTACTACTGTTTGCACATGTATATATGGTAGATTTTCCTTTTTTTGTCTCCTAAACTTTTTTTGAGTATTTTATTTTGATTTATTTTGCTTAGTCACATGTATTTATTTTTATTCTATTTTTACTTTACACTGTTCTATGTTATACCTGTACCGTTACATCAGAGCAACTTCCTCATCTGTAAACCTGTTTTACTGGCAATGGCAATAAAGTGATTATGATTCTGATTCTGGTGAAAGAAATCAAGAGGATTTGGATATGGAAAATAGATATGAATTTGGAATTGAAGGTTAACAAAAAGGATGCTGCTTTGCTATTTTTCTGTGAAAACTGTCAGTGTGACTGCTGTAAAACTCACATTAGGACAGACTTAGATGGATGTTTTGACAGGGGTATTTAGCAGCAGGACTGACTAATGACTTGCCTCAACTAACGTGGACCCTCATTAATGTTTGGGCTAGTTTTATGACATCTTATGCCTGGTGTGGGTGGTGTTTTTATTTCTCTCTCCATCTCTCCTTATTTGTTATATTCTCACCCTCCCCTTCTAATTTAGTGTGCGTCTATCCACTGTCTTTGAATCATCATTGTGAATGTGCATGTGTGACATTTTTTTTAATAGCAATGTGTGTGTGTATGTGTTGACTTGAGTCCCTATTCTCCATTCTAATTAATGTGATGGTCTGTTAAATCACTAATTGCTGACTCTTTGATCTAGTAACTGTGGGTCAAATGGGTGAGTATGAGTCACAGTTGTGAAGAAACAGGGCTCTTTAAACTATTTTAATTTAAAAATTTTAACAAGCAAATGACATCTTCACATAATTGTGTATTTCTCTAATATCAACGTAGAAACAGAACAACAAAAATCAACTACATCAAAGTTTGTAAGAGCTCAAGTAAAAATTGCAGTAATGGAAGTACAAGTTGTGTAATAGGCTTGGAATATTCTTGCAGATAACATGTATGTGTACATATCATGGTTGCCACACAACCTGTGTTCCTTTGAAACGTCAGTTGTGCATGTCGTCGAAGAAAAATATCGAGTACGAGTATGGTGGTGCCTGAACTTCCTGCTGGCTGGTTGCTGATGGCTGGTTCCACTCACCTGTGGTAGACTCCTGGGGCGATGGTATCTAAGCTCCAGTGTTCTGCCTCCTTGTCGCCAGATTATTGTTTATCACATGTGGTAAATCGCCATGCCAGGTTTCTAGTCTCATCAAGTTTGTTAAATGTTCCAGAACACTAAGCTTTTGTGCTGTACTTCCTTTCAGAAAACCTTGTTTCAGACTGAAGTCACTACTGACTTTGTCACCGCAGTCATCTCCACTGAGGATTTTCACAGCACCTACCACAGAGGTCCTCTCTGGACCAGAGCACTGCCACTGCTTCATTCTTCACCTGCCATGTTTCTGGACACATTCTGGATTCACACCAAGGACATCAATGTTTGTTAAAAGACTCCTAATAAATCACACACCTCCTTGCCTCCCACTTGTTTCTGGTTCTAATCTGCATTATGAGTCAAACCTTACATTCACAGAAAGCATACATTAATTCAGAGAGAGATAACTCTGGAAGCTTTTTTGTTCATCCATTTGTTGTAACTTCTATGAAGATTTTAATTTATGCTGCTCTCTTTGTGGCTTCCTTCAAGATAATCAAAAAAAAGTTGTTCAGTTCTAATCAATCTTTTACTCTTGGTAACCAAACTATATATCCATAAGTGTACATATTCCATCAAACAGATTAATTTATTTTCACAGGGAGTCAATACAATAACTTTATCCCCATCTGTTTCTGTTTTAAAATGATATTTTGAGATTAATATATTCTCTACCTATGATCCCTTCCCCCTGCTACAGAATATATTTTGTATTCTTTTTGTTCATGCAATGTAGTTCATTTTCTAATATGTATTTCAATTTTTTAATATGTAAGTTCTTGGTTGATGCATTATAATTTAAAAGGACAACTTCCTCTTCTAACAGTTCCCTTGCTGTATATTTTACAGTTATATTTTCTAAACTGAGTTTACACTCTGCCCCCCAAGTGCAGGCTGCCGGTATCAGACGCACTGGCTGCGTAGTGCTTAACCAAGAAATGTTCACAACACAGCTGGTTGTTTGTATGTGGATGTGTAAATGCTCAGGCAAAAGTACAAGTATATCTCAGGCCATGATAAATTAGCAAAAAGTGAGCAAGAAAAGGATAAAGACGACCACCAGCAACTGCTTCCTTAACATTATTTCTTTCAATTTAAAGACATGTTTCTCATCATCTCTTGACGTTTCTGCTATTATCCATAAAAAAAAGAAGTGTCAGTTGAAATATGCTTTTTTAATTCTAAAGTGTATCTTTTCTCTTAAGATTGGTTTTGGCTTTCAGGGGTCATTGCCCATGTTGAGGCACAAGTCAGAGCCCACTGGAGGCGTTTCATTTCTGTACACCATTCTTGTGTTCCATCTGCCGCCAGCTTGATCTTGGCATGTGTAAACTCACATCAACCATGGTCTCACCAGAAGAACTGTGGTATACTTCAGGAGCATCTCAGAAGCTACACACTTCAGGTCTATTTTGGTTGTGCTTGAACCATGTCAATTTACACATGTTAGATCAAGGGCAAGATGTTAGACACAAGAATAGCATGGAGAATTGGTTTATATTCAAAATAAAACATGAGCAGACTCATTATTTTAACCTTTGGAGGCTCTCAGATCAGATTTGAACCACACACCAGGAGAGTTTGCTTTAGGAGTCAAAATACTCATTTTATTTTGCCAACTATATAGAAAGGATGAGACAGAGATAAAACTACTAAATGATTCTCACATGAACTCAAAGCCTTTTGGTAAACTTGTAACTTCATTAGTCCAACCTAACAGGCTTTCTTTGGAAGGATTCTGCTGTTGAAGTGCTCCTGGTGGGACCTGAGGTCACACTGAGGACAGAACAAAACCACACTGCAATCAGACTGTGGTGCTTTCTTGCCTGGTGGGACCCATGAGTGAGTGCTCTAATGGACTGTGGTTCTCATTGGTGTACGAGTATGTTACATATGTTACCACACTATCTGGACACAATATGCTGAACTATCTGCTTCTTTTTCAGACAGAACATACTTTAAAGGATTACTATTTAGCATACTGTGGGGCTCATGAATGAAGGTGTCTGAAATTACTATTTTGGAGACTTTCAGATAGAGCTCCTTAGCACAAATTCCATCATCTGTCAGACAGACCTCCTCTAGTCTGTTTCCTTTTGAGTTAAATTTTGCAACTTCTATTTTGTGATATCACACTTGAAATTCTCCAGGGACATGTAAACATGGTTTGAAGATGGTGTGGCATGTGGATGTTCTTACTGCACATTCTAACTTTGTGAATACCAGTGTTGATTATATATGTACATATTGTGCCTGTACCTCCTGATCACTATACCATTAACACATTTTTACTTAAATGGTTCAAAGGGATATATAGCTATTTAATCATTTGTTCCATGAAATTAGATGGGGATGGGGGATCTGATACATCTCTTCTCTCTTAGATGATGTTTCCCAATGACTGTAAAGAAATTCATTTGCTTAGCTATAATGCAGATGAATTGGACATGACTGAAAACTATTTCTTTAACCCTCAGATAGTTTTTTCGACCTAAACCTGATCAAAAAGTTAGAAATAGAGCTGAATTTTAGAGGATCAGACAACAGTGTGACCTTGGTTTTGGCACTCAAGGTTGATAGTAGTGGTGTTGTCTTGTAAAAGCAACAAAACTTTATACAAACTACATTGTTAAAGTTACTTTATTATAACTTCTTGCAAGCTTTGTTCAGCATTAGCCTGAAGCTGTTAGAAATGCCTTATATTGGTAAAGATTTATTAGATGTACAAAAAAAATGAGAGACTTTTTGTCACTTTATTCTTTTTAAATGATGTGATCATTGGACTGTGTTATTGTAACCTGGATTGTTTCAATGGTTGTTAAAGTTGCTTATAATTTGTTGGCCAAAGCATCAACTTTACCTCTAGTGAACATGTTATTGAGTATCATAAATAGGTCTTCTGTAGTTATTAAGTGCAGCTTGATTATTCATTAACAGCAAACATGGATTTATTTTATTAAAGTTGTACATTTGTCCCTTTCCCAAATTTCCATCTCTTTGTTGTTATTTCACAAATAACAGAGCAGCCAAAGGATTACGATCCACTTTCATGCAAGCATATCATCAGCTCTGTGACCATATAAGATATTTTGGTGACTCAGAGGAAGACAGGGGCTCATGTGTCCACTGATCACCACCTGGTGGTGAGTGACATCAGCTGGTGGAATCATACCAACCGTTATTAACTTCTGTGATTCAGAGGAAGATGTCTATTTTTGCGGTGTTGTCATATCATTGTCAGCTCACTCAGAATTCCTTGAAAAAAAGATTGCTCCTGCTGCTCCTGTCACTTTGAGATCAGTATAAAAAGCATCTGGCAGCCATTTTTAGATTGTGATCTCCAGGAAGCTGGAGATCACTCTTTGATACCCTGCATGTAAATGATAGTCTGCTGCCAGGCTATTGATTTGTACTGCATATGGCTTCTTTACTCTGCAATGGTGAACAAGTACAAGGACAATGGGATTTTGCACGACAAAAATGGATCAGGGATCATCTGTGCACATGTACACTGATGGGTATCCTCCACAGAAGGCAGCATTGTCCCAGTTAATGTGTAATATGTGTGTCTCAGGCTAGAAAGAGTTAAAACATGTGAAAAGAATAGACACTGTTTCCAACTTACAGAGGCCGGGCAACATTATGAAGATTTTAAGTGCATGAGTGACATGTAGGAGGATGCAGCTGTGTAATACAGCTTGAATGCAGAGAACGAGGCATTACCTAAGATAATTACAAGATTTTACAAATAATAGATGTTTTCATTATTGATTTTTTTTTTCTAAGGCAACACCAATGAGTTTTTTCTCATGTTAAATGATCAATTTCAATTTTAAGTAAATTAATAATTTATTATTTTTAGAGCATGTCATCTAGTTCTCATGGTCTCCCATCCCACTATCAATGAAAACCACCCAGTTACTTCTGATTCCTGCCTCCATTATCTCTTGCAAGAACTGTGTATCACTTTACAGCACTATGAAGTAGATCAATAACAATGAAACTAGTTCACACAGCTACAACTGACATCATAGGAGAGGCGACTGAGAGACTCAGAGTAGTGACAGAAGAGAAAACAAGAGCATCACTACACAGGAGGTCAACCAAGAGTACATCTTGGACAGTGGCGTAAAAGCGTTGTGACATTGTCATATTTGGACTCTGTGATATTAAGAAAAATCTGCAGAAGTTCCCAGGGTCAAAATAATACCAATACATTCAATCACAAGGGGAAAAAAAATCATGCTCTTTGTTTTCAGAGTTCACTGTAAAGAAAAGGAAAACAAGGAATGACCATCCCTACACTTGAATACACAGAGTTGACTCATGCCCAGGGGCCTTTGTCCTGTTGTCTGTTTACAACTATGATAAAAGGCAACAGAAAGTCAAAAAAAAAAAAAAAAAAAAAGAATTAGAAATGACCCTAGGCACAAGATCTCTTTGAAATGATGCAATAAGACCAGTGCCATGAAATCCATAATATCAGACAAAAACAAACAAAAAAGACTATACTGCGATGTAAAAAAAAGAAAAAAGTTTTAAAGGAAACACATTAAGATTTCATTGTCAGAGAGACAGAAATACAAAGTGCCAGAGTGTCTCAGAATGATAAGTAGACGATAACTACAAAATTATCCAAAAAAGAAAAAAAAAACATGTCTAAAAGATGGTAATAAAATGCAGAATGACCAGAGACAAATTCAATTTAGAACTATAAAACATCATAAAAAGACATATCTGTAGAAAACTCATTATATAACTGTCCAAGCAGTTGCACGCCCAATGTTCTGCTGCGGTCTAAATTTATCTAAAGTTAGACAATCTTCTGGTTCATGATATGAGCTGAAGATTAGAATTTATAAAAGCTGCATGAAGCCTCAATTCCACGATATAACAAAAACTTTGTGTGTTGCAGGCAATGAAATGTACTATCTGTCTCATTTAGAAATGCTTATTGTAACTCTCTAAGTTGGTTATTACTGTACCTCTTATTCGCTTTTTGAAGACTCAATCAGATTATGGTGTCATAAGAATACTGAAACTCATAAATCTCTAAAACACATACAATATTTTACTCAAATAGTAACATTAAAGCTTTGTGAAGACACCCAGCTACATTCAAGCATATACACATTTTCGTCAATAACAAATAGAGGACGCCATCAATCAAACTCATAGATTTATGTAAAACACTTCCTATGAGGTCAGAAATCAATAAAACACCAGCTCACACATTACACAAACAAAACTACACATCCAAAGTGTTAGTCATATGTACATAACAGTGGTAAGGACAGTGTTGTAAAGTGGTCCATCATTGGATTATTGTTCATCATCATACCGCTTGGAGGGGGTTGATAGGATGATAGCAGTATATACCAAACATATGAAGGAAGAATGGTCACAGAGATGGAAAGGAATTTTGACAGGAGAGTGTTAGTAACGTCAGCTGTGAATCATCTCATATCCTGAAAGGAAATGGGTCTTTGTGTGTGTGTGTGTGTGTGTGTGTGTGTGTGTTTCCGGGGGGGGGGGGGGGGTAAAGAGAGAGAAGGTGACTAACAATGAAAGAGAGAAGGGAGATGAAGATGATGAGAGACAGGTAGAGAGGATAAAAGAGAGAAAGAGACGGTACAGTTGTCATAGAAAGGACAGCATTGGCTGTGATTATTCAAAAAGATGTGTCCTTGTGCTGTCTGGTTCCATATGCCTCGGAGCTGGAAGTTGCCATCATCATGGTTTCATTATTTTGTGCAATTAAATATACTATGTTCTAAAAGTGAGGTTTCAAACATAAACACTTTTGTAGTTCTGGTGGTTTCTCATGACCTACTAACCACAGTTATCTTATATGTCCTTATTTAAAATTTTACAACTGAAAACAGATTTAAAAATCCCTTTTAAAAAGTGTATTAAATGTCGCAAAAATGTTCATATTTAGCCTGAAATCCATTGGTGGAGGGTGCAGGATATTTAAAGTTAATTTGAAGAAGAGAGGTAATAACATCTGGGGGTGAAAACAAGAAAGATTGTTCTCTGACAAAAATTGAAATAGAGTAACACGCTGCAATGAGGGTTAAAAGAGCTGTATAGTTTGAGCAGAGAAGCTGTTCATTCTCGCTATGGCCACTGAAAATGTGAGTAGTGGTTTGACACTGCATACATGTAATCACCCAGAACGCACACACTGTTCAGTTTAAAGGGTAACCTTAACAGCATCCCAAAGGTTATCGCAAATGTCTTATAAAATCCACTTGCTGTAGCTAATCTGGATAGCTAGATATCTATGCCAAGACTTCTTGATCTACTCCCTTTCCTTATATTAACTTAACCCCACTCTTACATAAGAAAGCATAAAAAAGTGTAAAAGATATGTTCAAAAGGCAGTGGAATCAGGAGACAGAGAAATTGTCTCATGATACCATGAAAGAGAAAGAGAAATCATATTGTGACAAGTGTGAGATGATATTGTTTCACTTTGCCAGGTTTTTCTCAGATCTCTATAAAAGTGATATTTACCTACAATCATGTATTTCTTACAAATGCACAAATTCTGTCAGTTGACAGCGGCCACCTATAAAAGTAGTTAAACTTGCTTTAATATACCAAAGTATGTTCACTTGAATTTCCTGATGTCAAAGAATTTGGAGAAAAAATTCTTTACATGTTTGAGTACTTGTGATTTAAACTCTAACCACAAAACAAAATCATATAACTTAATATTCACACACACATTATGCTTTATAATGGTGCAGCAACCTATATGTGTTATATATATACATATATACATATACATATATATACACATATACACACACATATACACACACACATATACACAC